>CABFWB010002677.1:0-25680 GCA_902151455.1 Timema bartmani | reverse complement strand
CCGTGACCCACTGTGGTATAAAAATTATATAATCCCCCCCCCCCCCCCCCCCCCCCCCCCCCCCCCCACACACACACATGCATGTGCCTGGACCAAACTTTTGCAGGCACTGGTATTGGACTCGTACTGTATTGATAATAAAAATATAGAAATTGCAAAGAGCAGGGTGTTTTTCAACCTAAACGCAACTAGTAAACTTATACAAATAAAATTTCATCAATTTAAAATAGAAAATAAAATGTCAATTAATAAGGCTTTTATTTAGCACACAAAGCATTTAAGAATGAATTATTTATTTTAGTTGTTTATTTTGAGCTTAAATGCCAATATTAGTTTTTAGTGACCTAAGCTATCTAACCTGAGAATAATAATAACAGTGATTGAAAGCACTAATTAGTAAACAAATTATTTACGTCATAAAAAACCTTCCAGTAAATCTAAGGGAACAGTGACCTGACCTTTATTTAAGGTTTCTGATGACGCAAGTAACATATTTAGAAATTAGTACTTTCATCCAACACAGCAGAGCTTATTAAACCACACTCCTTCATACATCCTACCATCGCAACCACCTGTCAATGGTTAGTTAATCTTGGTGTTGGTAATCCTTTCAATAGTACAGCTTCAATAATGACTAAATTTTGTCAAGTCCTGCGTTTAGCAGCGAGTTGTCCGATAGTTTATTTACAAGGTCTAGATTCTAATCCCCGGTCATTCTGGTTCAGAAGAGTTTACCGGCTATTACTTGTATGAATTAATGTGTTTTCACGAGCCCCTCCCTGTAATATCCTTAATATACCCAACGTATGACTCCACCCTTACATATCTCTCTGCAGCTTGTCTACACTGATATGGCCGGGGGAAGGGAGGCGGAGTGGACTTGTGGAATGGACCATTATTTCACCACTACACTTAACTAGGGATATATTCCATGTTTACCTCTTATTACGGGAAAAATAGAACATAACAATTATATTTGAACCTTTAATGGAAAACTCAATTACTCTTCTAGATTGCATTCAGAAGATGACTGTGTTTGACTTGTCTGATTGAGTATAGATTGGGGATAACTACACGAGACCTGTCTCACTATATTAAATTATTAGATGTGCTCTTTAATATTTGTTCGATACCCACCTTGGCTCAGTATATTTTGTAATATGACACCATCCACATGATTTCGATTCCTATGAATAGGTGTAGTTTTTTTAAGCATTTATATGAACATTTCTATATTATATGAACATGTCTAAGTACTGTATATCTATACAAACATATTTATTGTTAAAATATAGACACATTGGTTCCCATGTCAAATTATTTATTAATTTCAAGGATCTAAACGTTAAAAAAACACTTTATTTTTACCAACCTCCACGTATTACTAGTCATCCGAGCTACCTACATATTTCTACTAATCAAGAAGGGTAACAGATTTTTTTAAAATTTAAAGTATTGAATCTAATAGACATGGTCCAATTTGATCGCCTCTGTGGTATAGTGGTCAGAGTATCTGGCTACATTTTCAGAGATTCCGGGTTCGATCCCTAGTGTTCAAAGTTTTTTTTGTGAAGCAGTGATTCTGGAACGGGGTCAAACTCATCCTCGTGGGTAATTGACGAGATACTTAAATAAATAAGTAGTGACTCCGGTCTAGAAAACTGAGATTAACGACCGGAGGGATAGTTGTGCTGATCACATGATACCCTCTATTAGCAAATGTTCGCACTATCTTCTTCAACATACGGTATGACTGCTCGGTTGGTATAGCTCGCCTGTGAGCTCATTCCATGGAGCTATTATTATTATTATTATTATTATTATAGTCCAGTTTAACTGTAATGATAGCTTCAACACCAAGGCTACTAGCGACTTACTCTAAGGGGTGTGGATTGGGAAAGTGACTAAAATTAAATGCACACCCTTTAGCGAGGAGAGAGAATGAATAAACCAAAGTCCTCTACCACACGTGCAAAACCACGGTCAGCCCACCCAGAAGAGATCCAAGCCTCGACCTCTCCCATCACAGGCAATCCACTACGTTCTGACGTCTTATATCGTGTGAAAGTAACCGGCCCCGTGGTATAGTGGTCAGTGAACCTGACTACGAACTTAGGGGTCCTAGGTTCGATTACAGACTGGTATTTTTACACCCATTACTGTTTCCAGCCTCTGGTCTGGGTCAGTTTTTTATTCAAGTCCTACATTTTCCACAACCGGCTTGCTAGGCCTGTCGTAGCTTCATATGCCTTATAATATAAGTTAAGACTAGGACAGGCACCACATCCAGTCCCCGGCAGTTAATTTATTAATGTGAAAGGGTAAGCCCGTATTTAACCAATGTTACATTTTTCTTCTATGTTGGGAATCGAACCTGTGAACCTTAGCTCAGTAGGCAGTCACGTTACCGACTTAGCTAAGGTGTCGGATTCCAGGCTAGTATCATGGGTATTTTCCCAAAAGGGGAATTCTCTCAACGTTCACCAGGGTTTGGTTAGTTAGGGTTAAGTTATATTTAATATTTCCACTGGCTCCACAACTTCATAATCCCTATCATGAAAATATCATCTCATTGCGGGTATGACTTGTAGACAACCTCCACAGGTGTACCCTGGGCAACGTTCTCTGCCACCAGAGTGGCTAAAAGTCTACATACACAGGCCATCAAACTAGATACGTTATAACTATATTTTCCCGGTCCAAGGATAAATACGCTAAAAAAACCTGTAAAGGTCTGATCAAAATAAGCTCGTTATTAAATTCGTAGCTTGATATAAACATCATGCGCATGAAATTGTTCTACTGAAACAAATCTTACCATTTGTCATTGTCAGTTTTAGGGAGTTGGTGTGTCGTGGTTGAAAAGTTCAGTGGGACTAGTATTATCCGCGAGTTACAACACGCCACAGTGGTCGCGGTAGCTGTCTGCGACTGTAAAGCTAGTCGACACAGCTTTATTACTTGCACCTTCAGCCCCCATTCCTTCATTCCCCTCCCCCACACACGCAACCTCAAACACATTTATCTCTTTTTCTTCAGCAATTTCACTCACCCTCATCTCATTTGGGCTCGTTTTATGAGTCTTTTGTCTCTGGAGCAAACTTTAATTTCAACTTGTGTGGCGGGTGTAATCACCAAAGTTCTTTTGGAAACGGGAGAGTGAAAAGTCATGAATTTTTTATTTTCAAACGTAATCAATAAATGAGCTCTGATATAGTTTTCCAATTGTTGTGAGCTTTATCGACATTGAATTTTCAAGAAAATTACATAAATAATTGTATTTCTTTAAGAGTGTAGCGTTCAATTTCCTAATATATTATGGTTGTGCTTTGGGGTGGTGGAACCTTATTTGTGTAGGGGTGTGCAAGCAAAAAAAAAATTATTTTTTTAGGGACCTCTCTTCCACCCCCTCTCTCAATAAATGTATGAAAATTGCATGTCCTAAAAGCTATTTGGGGGGAAGGGGGGGGAGTTCTTCTATACAACTTTTAAAAATGATCGGCTATTATCTTTATAAGGTACTTGGAGTAGTCCTCCCCATTTTTTCAAAATCTAGATGATTTTAGAATCTATTTGGGATGGTCCTCCTTCAGCAAATTTTTGAAAAATGGGTGTCTATATTTTTAGTGGTTCTCACTTTGAATTTAAGAACATATATATTCCTCTAGAAGCTATTTAAAGTCGTCCTCCCTGAGGAATTTTGGAAATTTGGTTGCCCTTGAAGCTATTTAGAAAGATCCTAACAAAACATTTTTGAAAATTGGATGATTTTAGAAGCTATTTAAAGTTGTCATTGACTGTTTTTTTTCTAAACTATATGCATTTAGATTTTCCTGGCACATTTTAAGAATTGAATGTCTCTATAAACTATTTGGAGTGGAGAACGTTTTTGAAAATTGAAAACCTTTATAAGCTATTTGCCCTTTGAAGCAGTCATTCAGTTCAATATTCGAGAATTTAAAAAGATGTTAAATACATCTACAACGAGGCTACTTATTCCAGGAGGGGCAATTAAACCCCCTACACCACACTCCCCTTTTTCACTGTCACTAATTTGGAGTAGTCCTTCTCTAATTTTTTGGAAATCAAACTCTTTTAAAATATATTTAGAACTGTACTCCTTCCGAATCTTTTTTTAAATTTGGATGCACCTAAAAGCTATTTGGAATAGTCTTTACCTCGACATTTTTGAAATTCGGATGGCCCTAGAAGCTATTTGGAGTGCTATTGGCCTAATATTTTCTGACATTAAAAGCTATTTAAAGTGGTCTTCTCCAGACAAATTTTGAAAATTTAAAGTATCTAGAAGAAATTTGGAATTAATTTAATCTTCTCAGCTTCACATACGATAATATCAGAGAATTGGAAATATAAAGGGGACAAATTATTTCCTGATCCTTCTATACCCCGGTTCCGCCTACACTGGTATCCCTTGATTTAAAAAACAGAACCACATTTAGTTTTTGTATCCTTCCCTAGCACTAGGAGGCGTATTAATTGGTATTAGTCTTAGCTAAATTGTCTTTTCAGTTTCCTGAAACCAACCCACGAGACCCTAAACCTTTATTCAAATTCCCTTGCCCCTCAAGTACAGGAATAAACAGAACATTTATATATTAAATCTTCCTAACATTTTATAAATATAAGTGCGCCCAAAAAATAAAAAAATAAAAACTTAGATCTATTTTTAGTCATTCTTATTTTATTCACAATATTTTTTTTAGATTATTACTCAACGTGAGTTTTTTGAATAGATTATATAGGCGTCCAACTTAAAAACTAATTTAAATCTATAACAGACGCAACATTCATCTAAACGATTGTGAAATCTTACCAATGAAAGTTGCTTATGGTAAGAATTGAACATGTGACCTTTTAAATAAACATAAATGCAACTCGCACTAAACGGTGGCCCCACGATCAAACTTAAGATTCTTATTATACTGTACTGAGCTGCCGATGATGGGAGGTCGAAGTTTGTGTTGGGTGTATATGAGACCTGGGTGTACGTTTTACAACCTCATGGTTTTTTTAGCACCACTTCTTACTACCTGTTCAGGTTATACGCATATGCACTAATTACGGTAGTAGCTATCGATAAAATAGGTTAAATGTTGAGTAAATGTACTCACATTTGCGTGGAGGGAGTGTGGAAAACAATTTATGAAACCACGTTTAGTGCACCCGACCAGGATTCGAACCCTGATATCCCTGTCATCGGCAGTCTAGTCCAACATGCAATTGAAGCCTTAGACCATGTGGCCACCTAAGCAGGTAAATTAAGCTGTTAATAATACTAAAGTTAAAATACATGATTTTAAAAATAGACGTGCTACTGACTGAACCAAGGTATAGCCCAATTTTCCTACAAATCGACTTATCTGATAGAAACATTTACTAGTTCTACTTTCAAGTATTTATACGTCAAGTTAAGTGATCTAAAGTTTTCGCCTTTGATAAATATTATCAATACTTAAAAAATAACCATAATAATATAGTAAAAGGCTATCAATGTTGACTTCAAAAGATATGTTCGTATTTTTCTAAAAAAAATTGTCCAAATGTTCACTTGTAATAAAATTAAGGTGAGATTGACTATATTGAGATATAGTTTGTTTTATGTGCACTGCGTTTTTCTACCTGTTCTATCAGCATTTAACTACATTGATTGGGTAGTTATGAGGAAGGTAAAGCTTTTTTTTTAAGTGCCTGAATTTAGATAGAGGCCAAGTGATAAATGTTGGGGTTCGAATCTTGGTTGGGTGTACTGAGGGTGGTTTTTCCTGATTGGTCTTACACTCTTCTTGTGCGCTAGTGCAGGTTCACATCCTCTAAATTAAACCTTCCTCATCCCTAGCTCATTAGCGTAATTTGTATATAACCTGAACAATTAGTAAGACGCAGTGCTAAAATTAATTACCAGCCTTGGTACTTATAGACCTGTAATTGATCACTTACCTTCCAGTTACCGGCAAACCACAGATACTAGCCTGACGATTATACACATGCTCACCTATGTGAGTTATATTAAGAGTTAATGTTTACATAATTTATATTTTAAATGTGTTTTTTTATACCCGCACATTTATTTTGTTTTATTTACTTAAAATATGAGATTTCAGGAAATGAAAACATCAGTGATAAGTTCACAAGCTGTTCAACTTTTGAAATAGAACTAGAGCATTAATTACTTTCGAATAAACAATCAACTTTATATCCATGGTACCTTTACCCTCAAGTTTCAAAACTTTGCTTTTTCACACTTACTAGTTGCTAGGTCCCCTGTCAAAGAAATACGATGAAATTGTAAAGGACAGGAAATTGATTCAAGAGCTCTATAAGTGTAAATAGAGAATTCACTTGAAATGATCACAGTAAACTGATTACATTTGCGTTAATTTTGTTGGCCCAGAGGTAAGTTATTCATGGAGAAATATTTGTACTTGAATTCACTTGTAATGTTCTGTTATTTTCTTCATAGCTTTACTCGTGGAGTATTTACCATCGTGTCTCACTAATCGTTTTGGTTACGCGCCCACACCCACACACACACACACATTTATGTATATATGTTAATTACGCTGATGGAGTTTGTATGAAAAAGATAGACTTTTAGAGGTAATAATATATCCGCTCTCGCTTGGAAAATTATTTAAGAATAAACGGTACGATGCACAGCCCCAACTTTATTTCTATCTTTAATATTAAAATAGAGAATTTACTAAAAGCTAGTAAAATTTGTGAAACGAAATAATATACACCGTTGTAGAAAAACTCAACCAAAGAGCATAAATGTAATAATATATATAAGCGTATCACCCGAACGGGTAACAAGACGTGGTGCTAGAACTATATATCCACACCGTTACATTTACATTGAGAAAATAGGAGCATCTCTGTCTACCAAAAAGAATAACAATCAATTTTATATTTGTAAGTATTCCATAAATATATATATATATATATATATTTCTCATCGCTAAAAGAAAATTACTGGTTTTATAAAATTATATTCCAGATTTTTTTTTTTTTACTTTACAATGATAAGCTATTTCGTATTTCAAATAGTTGCGCTTCTATGACCAAAATTGGAAATTTCCCTCTTTTTAAAGTGCCTTTAAATTCATTTTCGTGGGAAAACGAGAATTGCCAATTTGTTTGTAATGTTAAATAATTTTTATAATATATATAAAATTTAATTTAAATCATTAAAGTGGATTTTGAGAAAATCGATTTTGTCTCTTATTTCCCTTCAGTAAACACCTTAATTTTAGGGTTGGACGGATAATTCTAAATTCTCCTCGGGGAAAACCTTATGAAAACCGTAGATTCTTAGTTTTAGCTCGATCAATAAAATAGTGTTGGCTCTAGTCCGAGATATAGACAGACATCAACCCAAAAACAAACTTTTCAGTTTCAGGTGGTCATGAAACGAGGACATTTATCGAAATCTCAAGTTTGATTTTTTTGACACAAAACTTTTCTCTTCGGGGTGTCGAGACAAAGTTAAAAAGAGCATCACATTCCACCAAAGAGCATAACTAAATATCATACACTGTTACAAAACCATTAAGAAAATAGGAACATCTGTGTTCACCAAAGAGCACAACAACTTAATTTTCAAAAGCCTGAATTAAATATATATACATATATATTTAATTGGCTTATAGCTCAGAAACTATTAATTTTATAGAAACATATTTCAAACAAGAGTTTTGCATTTAATAGCACTACATCTTTATTCTTTGCAATGATACAATATTTCGTATCTCAATTAGTTACGGAGATACGATCAAAATTGGAAATTTCTGGAAAAATAAAAAATTCCCTTTTGTTTGTAATGTTAAACAGGGTCTAGATATAAAATTTAATCAAAATCGTTACAGTAAATTTTGAGAAAATCTATTTTTTTCTCTTTTTTGTCCTTCAGTAAATTATTCTTAATTTAAAGTTAAATATCTAATTCCCAAAACTCCTCTGAGAGAACTTATGAAAATTCTAGATACCAAGTTTTAGCCCAATCGGTTAATTGGTTTCGGCTCTAGTCTGAGATACAGACAGATAGACAAATAGATTATTATTATTATTATTATTATTATTAGCACCGCGTCTTACTACCCATCCGGGTTACACGCACTTATGCTAATGTGCAATGGTAGGGTGATTGTGAGATGAAATGGAGGTCCAACAGTTTAACGTGAGATCCGAACCACGGTGGAGGCCTGGCACTCCACATATTCACAAGTTGTGATTAATACACGTCTTGTTAGAGGTGAAGGAAGGGTTTGGCAATCAGATAAATCCGTGCCGGGACTGAGGATTGAACCCCGGACCCCCAGCACAGGAGTCCGATACCTTACCCCTAAACCACCAGGTCAACTCAGAAAAATAGACACACAGACAAACGGAACTGTAAAAACAATTATTTCAGTTTCATGGGGTCATAAAACGTCGACGTCTATCAAAATATCGAGTTCTATTTTTTGACGATCACAATACTTCTCTCTTTGAGGTATTGAAAAAAAACCCTCAATAAACCTAACCGGGATTTAAACCCCAATCTCCTCATCACCGATCATTTAGTCTAATGCGAAAGTGACATGTTAGATCATGCAACCGTCAATGAGGCTAATAGTATTAAAACTATTCATCATAGTTAACAGTACTACGCTAGAAGTAGACTTTACTGCCAATGATGGGGAGATCGAGGTTCGAATCTCGGTTGGGTATACTGAGAGTGATTTTCTAAAATGGTCCCCCCCCCCTCCATGCCTCCACGCAAATTCGAGTACACTTCATACAAATATAGCCTTTCTAATCTCTAAAACGCATTAGGGTAAGGTAATTAGCACATAAGCGTACTAACCGAACGGGTAGTAAGACGTGGTGCTAAGAAAGAATTAAAAACAAACAGTACTAAACACTTAAACTCGTTATGAACACTGTGAATAAAAATTATATCTATAATTGGATTTATAAGATTTAAATTTTTATCAAATAGAAATCCAATCTATTTTTAGAATCACAGATATAAATCATAGTTCTCGAATCCTAGTAAAATGTATATACTAATTTAGTAAAAATTAAATTTAAAAATGCTGGTTCTAAATATTGAAATGAGCTATATGTATATATCTTATTATGTGTTTTATAAATTTAAAACCCAAAATAAACTATTTTCAGATTCAAAATCAATACAGGTATCTGTCGCTCTTCTGTATAGCTAGTTTTAACTGGTGAAAACTAGATTTAACACAAATTGTCGTGAAATTAGTACACTGGTGTTAACAATACAAGTGTAGATAGATTGTCTTGAGAATGGACATTTGAAACAAGATCTAGAAAACGCAAACATGTTTTTAGTGGTAAACATCCAAACACTAAATTATTAGGGTAATTTATAGGTACTGGAAGTGACTTGACGTATGAATACGTGAAAGAAATCTCGTAGTTTTCCAGTAGTCTCCCATTCGTAAGAAAATTGGGGTGTACAATCCTCTCACTCCGAAATGTGGCAATCTTACCTTGAAAAGTTACATTGGTGTTTACTGTTTACCAAAGTAGAGTGATTGTGAGATGGAATGGAGGACCTACAGTTTAGCGTGGGATCCGAACCACGGTGGAGGCCTGGCATTCCACACATTCACAAGTTGTGATTGGTACACGTCTTATCAGAGGTGAAGGAAGGGTTCGGAAATCAGCTAAATCCGTGGCGGGACCAAGAATTGAACCCCGGACCCCCAGCACGGAGGTGCGACATGTTAACCCTAGATCACCAGGTCACCTTCATTTCTAGTGTTCTACGTAATCTAGTTCATATATATATATATATATATATATAGCTTCACGTCTTTCATTTCATTACATTTTATTTATTTGAGGTATTTAACGTGCCTTTTCTGAACCGATTGATTATACCAAGACACGACTTATAAACTATTACTTATATATCTAGAACAGACACAGCTTCCAGCCCTAGCCCGTTAATTCATCACTGTGAAAGGGGAAACCCACATCACCACATATTACTACCCATTCGGGTTATAAACTTATAGACTAATTACGCTAATGGTTTTAGGGCTGCGGAAGGTTATTGTTATAGGAAGTGTACTCAAATTTGGGTGGAGGAAGAGTAAAAAAAACTATTTTGGAAAAAAACTCCCTCAGTACACCGATCGAGACTCAAACCTCAATCTCCCCGTCATCGGCAATATAGTATATTGCGAGAGTGATGTCTTATACCATGCGGCCAAGGACGTGAGTATATTTCATAGTAATAATATTATTAACAATTATATATTGCATTAATAGTAAAAATGTGTTGTTTTATGGTGGTATTCTGATTAAATTCAACTTTCACCTAACGCTATGATTGGTGCTGTTTTTCGTCCGTCAGCCGAAACGAGAACGTTGTTTCATACAGATAAGTGGTGGATAATGGTATAAAGTACTTTATTTCCCTTTTGGAAATATCAGGGTACACCGAGGGCGCATGAAATAAAAAATCCATAATTGGTATTGAGGGTAGAAATATATTGAAAGCAGCTTCAGTGGCCGAATGATCTAAAGCGTCACGCTCGTGCTAGAACCGACCTGCTGGTGACGGGGAGATCCCGGTCGGTTCTACTGAGGGTGGTTTTTCCTGAATGGTTTCCCACCCTCCTTCCACGCAAATGTGGGTATACTTCCTTTAAATTCAAATTTCACCATCCCTAGCTCATTATCGTAATTAGTAAATTTGCGTACAACCTAAACAGGTAGTAAGATGTGGTGCAAAAATAACAAATATAAAATAAGTCTGTATTATTCAATAGATGGCTAGCGGACCCCCACAAGACACTTTGCGAGCCCCAGGTTGGTTACCTCTCAGCTACACTATGGTGCAGTTTTTAAGATAATCGGCTAAGGAAAAAACTGACAACTTTCAGATTAAACGCAGTGTAACTTAGAGGGGGGAAAAAACCGAGGAAATGTTATTGTATTTGTTTTGGGGAAGGGCTACGAATTTGGTGACTATGATTAACTATTGACATATTTTAAAACATTTGTCAAGATAAATAATCTATAAATATATTTGTTATGTAGATACTTACATTAACGACCCGCCTCGGTGGCGTAGTTATAGCTAACGCGCTAGTTTCATGTTGGGCTAGACTGTGAAGGCCGGGAGATCGAGGTTCGAATCTCTCTCGCGTGAAATGGGGTGGTTTTTCCTAAATCACTTTTTACTCTCCTTTCACGCAAATGCGAGTTCACTTCCTTTATATTAAACCTTCCCAATTACTAACCTATTAGTGTAATTAGTACTTAAGCGTATAACCCGAACGGGTAGTAAGACGCGGTGCTAAATAAATAGAAAATAGAACTTACGTTTACTAAACAAAATATTTAAGATTGAATAACAATAAATTTAGATATAAATAATAATCGTGAGAATAATACCTTATAAAACAGAATTAAATCGCCAATCGTGGAGTCGTGAGAAAATAAAAGGTTAGTTAAAAAAATGACAAAATTTTTATTTAAAATTTCAAAAATTGCAGTCTGAAAAACATGTAAACAGTTATTCTATGGGAGGGAAAAAAATGTTTCTTTAACACTGTAGCAGTCACTTTAATATTGGATGATCAAAACAAATTGTTTATCGTTGTTGAGTTACATATTTACTTTGCTGATATTTTCTTGAGTTTGATGAGAACTAGACCGGACACGAACGGAAACAACTTCGTTGATACGACCAAGTCTAATATCATTTCCCTCACACGTTCCATTCGAATGGGCCGCAAGATGAGTTGGACAGATATACGACCACGTATGAGCACAGCGATGACACGTCTAGCGATTTGATTGAATAGCTTTAGTGGGTATATTTTTAAAATAGCATCACGACAACACACGATCTGAGCGGTCCACGGCGTTCACTTACGTTGCACTTGACTGCTGATGACGGGAGGTCGGGGTTCAAATATTGGACAGGTTATTCGGGGGTGTTTTCTCACTTGTTAGTTTTACTGCGTTTTTCCAAAGCTATTTCCACGCTTATGCGGCTGCCATTTGTTCTAAGCCCCTCAATATAACTTCACAACTTTATCGCTAATGGAATACGACACGTTATGTTTACTTTTATGAATTATTTTGGTGAAACACACGTTTAGAAGAAAATTGCCATTTACAGCTAAAACACAAATACATGCTTAACATTTTTTTGAAAAGGTTTTCAAAGCGCACCTTCTAAACCAACTTATTATATCAATAAACGACTTATAAACTAATTTAAATCTAGAACACACAAAACACCCAGCCCCCGGTTGTTAATTCATCACTGTGAAAAGGGAAACCCATAATTCACCAAGAACAAATTTTTCGCCCATTTCAGGAAATTAACCAGACACCTTTAGTTTAGTAGACAGACACAATATCTACTGGGCTAAGGTGTTGGACTTAAAACTTTAAAAAAAGAAGAAAATATATAAGAGATTTAAGTCAAATGATATGGAATGATTGATTAGGGGTGACGAATAAACATTTAATAGGGATCGAAATTAATAAAGATGAAATAAAACACTCCTAGTTTGTAAACTTATTTTTTGTTTAGTACTTACAAAATCCCCCGTATAAAGCCAAAACACCCTTTTCCCCATCAAACGACAAGCTGTTGTTGAATTTCTAATAGGAGATACGACAAAGAAGTCCATTAAGTGCGGAAGGGTGTTTGGCTTTCATATGTGATCATTTCCCTCTCCTTTTCATGGTTAATTGTTTCTTTGCCACTATAATCCAAGTAACCATGCTTTCTGAGTTACCTTAGCTTATGTGTGGTTTAGTTTCTCACAGAGAGAAAGTATTGCAATAGTTGGAATTGTTGACCTCAAGATTACGATGGATACATACGTTTTATATGCTTCAAGACTAAAAAAAGATGGGTATTAAAATTTTGTTTATCTATAGATTTATCCCTTTTATGTATTTAGGACTACAACTGAAACAATTTTGATGGATTTCTATTAAACTTGATAGCTAAGATATTATGTGGGATGCAGATATTTTATTTCTAGTTATAAAATTAAGGGTATTTTAAAGATAAATTGTTTTTGAAAATTCAAAATATTTTGAAAATTAATATAACACTGTTGTTCAAAATGTATATCTGTGTGGCGATAAATAATTTTATATATTTGAATTTGAAAGTTGTTAAAAATAGTTATTTTGTTCAGAAAAAATCTTATGACCCACCTCGGTGGCAGCATAATCTATGGCATCACTCTCGAAATAGACTACACTGCCGAGAACGGGAATATCCGGGTTTCAATCCCGGTCGGGTGTACTGAGGGAGGTTTTCCTAAATGGTTTTCCATTCATCTTCCAAGCGAATGCGGGTACACTTTCTATAAATTCAAACTCCCTAATATATAACACACTATAGTAATTAGTACATAGGCGGTAACCTGAAAGGGTAGTAAAACGTGGTACTAAAAAAGTATAAGCTCGATGAAATATATTAGAAACAACTTAATATATATGTTATTATGATGAGGAAAGCGTATTTATGGGTAGTTTGCTGACACGCTAGTTTCAGCTGCAATAGTTTCTTACACACATGAAAACGGATAATGTAAATCTAAAATCTTTGGAATAAAGATTAAATTTCATCTTAAGTTACAAGAGATTTATTTTCAGCATTTGTAAAATACATTAAAATAATAAAGCTATTTGGGAAATAAAAAGAGTGTTATTTAATCAAAATAAACCGCTCTCATGTATTTCAATAACGTAATATCTTCTTACAACTTTGATAAGGCTTACTGAGATTTTGAGTGTTTGCTAAGTCAAGTGAGGGATGATGATGTTCCTTTGTTATCCCAATGAGGCAACAAGAAGTCTATTATTCCGAAGTGAGTGGAGTCTCCTTCAATTCAAAGTAGGCCTACCTACCATGAATCTAATTAAATATCCGGATAAAATTAAGTTCGTGGAAACGAAATGAACAAAACTTCGTTTCATTTCAAAACACAACACTCATACATTACGTAAGAACACTCTTGTTTTCGTACTATATTCTGTAATACATTAAGTTCCAAGAATCTACTGACGTGTTAAAGTCAGTAAGATGGGTTATGCCATATTTGACTCTTCATGAAAATCATGCAATTTCGCCACTTATGTATTTTTCCTAATTGTATAGATTTATATTTATTCACTCCTACTTTCCCTATCACCCCTACCTAAATAAATATAATATTCTTTTAAATTGAAAAATGACACCTGGACACGTGAGTCAAACCCAGAACCTTTGGGTGAGTGGTTAGGGCATTGGCGGGATAAGCTATAGGTCCCGGGTTCGATTCCCGTCTCCAAGTATCATTTTTCAATTTAAAAGAATATTATATTTATATGTGGCTATTACCGTAACTAGAACATTTGTTATGGCTTGGCTATTTAATCCATAATAAATAAATACATTTCTTATAAAATGCGTAATATTGATGTTTACAAAACGGTACAAGTCCCCACCGTAGGTCAGTGACAAGACATAAACCAAATATGACACCCTGCTGAAGGTGTTTTGATTTCACTTAATGGGAAATAAATTGTATAGCATAAACTAAACAAATGTGTAGAATATTAGGTTTGTACCATTTTATATTTTATCTATATAATTATATTGATAAATAGTTTTTAAGCCTGTCTGTGATATAATTTTTTCTACGATATTATCCAACCTAACAATACCTAGCCTTCACTTAATAGATGAAAGGCTGGTAAACGGCGGCGTAAAATAAATACACGTGTAAGATTCCTTAGTTCAGCCGGTGAAATGGTCTAGGTTCGATTCCTGGAATAGCCTAACATTTTAAATTAATTAATAAGTAAAAAGTTGGTGTGTGTATTTTATGTTTTATAATTAAGTAAATGTGAAAGTGTTGAACTGATACACTCGATTGATTCAGAAAATAAACAAGTAATTCAAATTAGGAGGCAAGTTATATCTTATCAATGATGTTCAGTTGGTACGTGATAGCTTCAATATAAAATCAAATTATTTAATTAAATTTGGTAAATAATTAGTAATAAATTACATTAAGTGGTGGCTGTACCCAAAGTGTTAGTAACTGTTAACTGAGATACCGCGTTTCAATAAATGAAAAAAAAAGATGACATAAAAGTGTTTTTATGTTTAATCAGCTAGTTTTATATCCTCTTACCCGTCAAATGTTGATGCGTTTCTACCTAAGCAACCTTATATTCACCAATATTACTAGTTGTTAATACAGATGTGTTTAATATATCAATGAAAATAATAATAGTTATATTAAAACATAATATTATAATTAGAATCTAGATTATATTTCTTTTTTCAATCACATGGTAATTTAGGGAATATGTAGTGAGGTTTAATAAATTCTCGAAACTTAAACGATGTTGAAACACAATCTTCCTTGTAGAGACTGTAAATATTGTATTATAACTGTTTATTATTCCTGCAATACGTTTTGTTGCGCTTTGAAAGTATAAATAATTAAATATTTATCATTTAAGCTACGGAGTAAGAAAAAAAATCACATTTCCAAAATTAATGATGTAATTTGGGGTAGTTTTCATTATGTACTTTACACAACTTGAATTACTAATTAGGACATATACTATTTCATGTACTTGTAAATGAGAACTGGTCTGCCGCATAACATTTTCAGAAACAGTAATTTGATATTCTTTAATAGATTATCACCTACATACATACGAGGACAGAGTTTAAAGGAAATATTAAATAAACGTTTAAAATAATACTACACAAATTTAATTATTATATACTTTTTTTTGTTGACTTAGATCAAGTACCCTAACTTTATTTTAAGTGATTGATTCGTTACTTTTAAAAGAATACGTTGACAATATTTAAAAATATTCTAATTTAAAGACAACATAAAAATTGTTTTTACACTATAACAGTGCAAGTATTAAGAAATAAAAAGTTACACGAATGTACTTTTATTATTATGAGAATATGCCACAAAAGACCTAATACTGTGTACCTCACCTTTTATTTTATAAGTCAGTTAGGAGTGAAATTTAATTAAATCTGTTCGTCGTATACCCGAGCGAAATATCGCATAAGTCAACTTTCTTTGCTTGTACAAATCAAAGAGCTTGTTAAAGCTTATCGACAACTCAGACAATTTGTGATTTTTGCAAAAATCTAGAGCTCACCTTACACTTACGATCTAATAAAGTTAGAAAAGCAACAGAAAATTAAACAAAAATCATTAAAATTCGTATACCAATAATATAAATAGATTTTTCATGTATAAACATTATATTATCTTATCTTACTAATATTATAAATGTGAAAGTTTGTGTGTTTGGATGTTTGTTACTCAATCACGCCAAAACTGCTGAACGGATTCGAATGAAACTTGGTATGTGGGTAGAGTATGTCCTGGAATAACATACAGGACTATTCCCAACCTTTGATTTTACATTAATTTTACAATACTAATGTTTAAACTTTTCGTATATAAGAGATAATATTGTGATTTTAATTTTACGGGTGAATATGAATGTGATTATAGTTAAAATGTTAAAGTAAAGATAGCATAATACGGAAATATTATTTACAGCTAGAGCCGAGAAAAACTCATAGATATTTGAAAAAAATAAAGTTTGATTTATGACCAAAACAGTTTAGTTAAAAATTAAAAGATTTTATCAATTATTCCGGGCGAAGCCGCGGCGGGTAAAAGCTAGTTGTTTAATATACTCAATTAAATTGATTCAAATTAATAAAAAGAAGAGTATGTTTGTCTGTCACGATCAATGCGTGATATCTACTGAACACAGAGGTCTGCAATTTTAAAAATTAGTAGCCCCTGTGCACGAACATGCGTACCTCAAAGCAGGAATTTTAAAATTTAAAGTTATCTGCCACGTACATTCATCAAACTATAAACAATGCTCCTGGAAACACCGGTTACTTTCTAGTTAATCATTAATCCATTAACTTAGTTCTGTCATAATTGTTTGAATTGATTTTAATCGTTACAAAAGATCAAATTTACCAACTTATATTTTGTACTAAAGTAATAAAATATATTTAGAGTATAAACTGATCTGGTTTAAACCGTTCTGAACTCACACGATGTAATAATTTAAAGGTCGACCAAATCTAAATTTGAAGCTTCTCAAAATCTCAGCAAACCTAATTTGTAGTCTGTTTCACAGCCAATTAAGTAACACAAATTACATAAAATTAGAAAATAAATATTATAAAAAGGAAATTAATAATAATATTACCTGAGCCAACTATCATAATTTCTTAATAAAACTCATGGAAATTAAAAATTATATAATAGTAAATTTTATAATTGTAATGCACATTCAGATTGAAAATAATCATCACAAATTATTAGTAGGGCCTACTAAAATATTATCATCACAATAAACTTTCTCAAACCACTTAGTCGGAAATTATGATAAAATCATTTTATAAAAAATATTATACTTGAAACAAACAGTTCCAATCTTGATGTTATTTGATTAGTTATACTTAATGCATAGTTGAACTCAAAACAGAAGAGCTCAAGATGAGCTGTTATTAAACATACATTAAATAAAAGTATTGTTATTTTTACAAACAATACTAAAACGTTCTAAAATAAAATATAGGCCCGCACAATTAAAATTATAAAACAAGTGATATAAATGACTATGTATTGAAAGCGCACAGGCCGAATTTTTATACCGGGTTTAAAGTAAATCACAAGCACACAAGGTAGTTGCACCATTGTCTGTAGTCTCTGAGTCCCATATGACAACAACGCTTGTTAACATCGGACTAATCTAACCTAACTTAACCTAACACTAAATAATGAAAAGCTATTACAGTTTGCAGATTATATTTTGGAGTGTTATACTCCATTCACGTTAGGAATTACTCTCTGAAGGTTTTTTTCCTACCAATATCCTACTATATAATAGATTTCTGGTAAGAAAAAAGGCCTTTCAGAAAACAATTCCTACGCTGAACAGACTTTCGATTCAACGTGATAACACATTCCCGCTATAACTGTGAGCACAAGATGGTTTGCCATGTTGCAACGTTATGCAGTAGTTGTTTTTTACCTTTGTGCTTTTGATGCAAGGTATAGGTGCGCTTTTGATCCAAATCTTCGTGCGCTTTTTAAATGAGGTTTCTTCCTCTTGTATGCTTTCAATGTTCTGATCATGAATACAAATATTATATTGGCACCAACAGAGAAAATTACGCAAATAAAGCATATAATAACATATTATTTCTAGCCTATAATGTTGGGTTTATAGCCTCAACTCAAAATTAATAACAAAGTAGAAATCAATTTTGATTAAATAAATAAATAAATATAAATATTATATTACTTCTAGGCATCTTACGTTGGTTTGGGTATGTTGATCGGATGAGTGTGGATCGAGTGACGAAGCAAATATATGAAGGTAGAATGTGTGGATCAAAAGGAAGGAGTAGCCCATGTAAAACGTGGCTAAATGTTTTAGACTAATGTGTGAAAAAGAGAAACAATAAGAGTTTTAAGAATAAAAAAACACGTATGAATTGATGTACGGATTATGGAACGGTGCGATTATATTGTATGTATGTATGTATGTATGTATGTATGTATGTATGTATGTATGTATGTATGTATGTATGTATGTATGTATGCATGTAAACAATAACATAGCCAAACAAAAATTTAAATTAGCGAAAGGACACACTAAGCTGTCACAGTGAAGAATAGGTATCATATAAAAAAACGATAACAATTATTTACATAAAACCAATCCAAAAGAAAATTGTATTTTTAATATATTTTAATGAAGTACATATAGTTAAAGTCCTTAATTTTTAAGGGAGATTCTTGAAAAACTCCCTCAGTTTGGCTCTTATTTTATGATAAACGTCAACTTCACCAATTCTAGAGTTTATGTTACGACTACAACGGCCAAGAGGGCTTGTGAGAGTTACCGAGGAAAAATAATTTTGATTTCGAAAGTCCAAAGAAGGGACACATGAAAACCTACATTTGCAAGGGTGAATTTTCGAGAAATGTTGGGATTGAAGATATTAAAAACAATATAATAACTATATTAGTGATTAATATAAATAAATTATAACTTATTTTTAGTGTATGATGGCTTTGACCAGAAGAGATAGTATCTAGTTCGGTTGCCTGTGTTTGTAGACTCGAGGATGTTCTGGTGGTACACAAATTGGCCGAGTAGGTTGTCTATACGTCATATCCACAATGAGATGTGATGATAATGATTATGAAGGTATGGAACCAGGAGTGATCTTAAACCTAACTAAAGCCTAACTAATCAAACCCTGGTAGCCGATGGGATTATTCCACTTTCGTTAAAATACTCATAGTACCAACCTGGAATCGAATACAGGACTCTTAGTTTCGTAATCAGGGGCACTGACCACCATACCACTGGGATGGTTAGTTTCATTTTTATTAATATCTTTTTACTGGGAGAGCTACCCAAAATTTGAAGACTTTTACCAAAATTATTTGCTATTCAATTTTTAATTTAGGAAATAAAACTATTCTTACTTTAGTTATATATTATTTAATTAATCGATTAACGTAGATAATTTTTGCATGTCCCCCACAGACTAGGCCTTAAAATATGAGTGAAGAGTAACCCAAAGTACGTGATGAATCCTGGGTAGCTCAGTTGTTAAACCATTGACGTGCTATGTCGAAGGTCCCGTGTCCAGATTTCATTTTTCAATTCAAAGAATACGATCTCTTGTTGCAGCTCTAACCGTAATTAACAAAAATAGAAGCTTTGCTATATAATCCATTAAATAATATATATTTACAGTATTTAAATTAATTATTTTTGAACCAATATGTTTTTTCCCCTTCAGATAACGTACCCTTATTTTTAATATATCAACTTTTAATATTAATAATGCAATCAGTTTGAATAGATGTATTTTTGAGTACCATATTTGAAAAAATCAATCAATATAGTCTATTCTAATTTAATTTAGCTATAATTATAAAAAAATACACATGTCACAAGATATACATATGTACAGTAATGTATACAGATGTATCCTTCGTACCTTACTCCATTATGATATAGCTTATAAGATAGGACCATTGTGTATTACGTCAAGGTAAAATTGCTACCTTGCATAGTAAACGTAGTGTACTTACTAGCTTCATACCAAACCTTCATTTTCAAAATCGTTATCACATATATAATCTCGAGACATATATTTTTACTACTAGAATAGGAAAAATGTGTTGGGCCAAATTTTTAAAACATATAATTTCCGCTTACGAATGAACTCTAATAAACGGGCAAAGATTTATTTTATGATTTATAAAACGTTTCGAGCACTAACACTTGACCTTGCAAAAAATTTATATTCATATAAACTACTGTATATCTAGACAAGTTTTGTTGATACAAATTGAAGATATGGATTAGTTTGTATTTATTTTTAGGGGTGTATGATTTACATTTTCTGAACCGATTGATTATATTATCATCATACGACCTACAAACTAACTTAATCTTAGAACAGACACAGTTACAGATACAGTCAATTCATCACTGAAGGAAAAATACCAAATTTTCCACAACTAATAATTTTTTTGAATGTGTCAAGAATCGAAACCAATACTATGAGATCGGTCAGTCAACGCACTACTGACTATTAATATGCCTGACGGAATATCAATTAGCTGTGGTCCCATAAGGAAAAAGTTTGATAGGACTAAAGTTACGGTGCAATACACTTAAAACACGAGTCACGTAATGCACAACATACAATATGAACACCCATTAATGTTATCAGGTCGATTTAACAAGATAGAATGGGACATTAAACCCAGATTAGCAACCATTTATCTTCCACTTAGAATCATATTCGTAGAGAGAGAGAGAGAGAGCAATTCACCCATGTGAGTTTTAAACGTATCTGAAACACCAATCCACATAATAAATCTTATGAGTTTAAAACAAAACAAACCTCGTGTTCTACGCGTATTAAAAATCAGGGGATGGTGGAATTAAAGCTGATAACATTAAGATGGAGAATATATTGGTTTGTGTAGAGTAGAAAATTAGTCTCAAAGCTTTATGGCTAATATGAAAATTAGATAAGTATGTAACTATGTCAAGTTTATTAAGCCTGCATAGATATTTGTGGAACTACAAAACGTTGGTAAAATATGACGGAAGAATCATTTATTCTGGTAACATTTTAAAATATCGTGTAGCATTAATGTGGGGTGGAAGGGGACGCGAGAAAAGGACAGTGTATTTGCAGTTTTTATGGCAAAACTTTTTTGACAAAACAAATAAAATATTGCTCCAGTACAAACATATGATTTAATTTTCTTCACATGTTGATAACAACAGTTGTTGAATATCTGTCAGGAGCATTGTGACAATAGCTAACAAACTTTTTAAACTAAGAGAAAAAGTTGTCAGATTCCAGGACACCCTTGACAGATATTCAAGAAGTTTTTAGATCAAAATGTGAAGAAAATTAAATCATATGTTTGTACTGGAGCAATATTTTATTTATTTTGACCCAAAAAAAATGTTTTGCCAGAAAAACTGCAAAAACATTGTCTTTTTCTCACGTCCCCTTCCATCCCACCTTAATTCAAAATATTTTAAATTCGATCAAGCTAAAAATAAATACACGGATATATATATATGTATTGAGTATACATATATATATATATATATGTATGTATACTCAATACTTAATCTGGACACGAGACGAATAAGGACGGCTAGCTGGTGGAGCATTGGCGCAAAGTCAAGAGTCACGAGTTTTTAGACTCCCGTGTCCATGTTGTCATTTTTCACTCAATTGAATTTTATTACAGTATCAAGACTGATCCTGTTGACAATTTATAACATATACATACAACTCGCACTGAAGGAGCTACTGTAGCACACAAAATGAACCATTTAAACGGTTTGATTTAAATAACTGATACCCATTTAGGTGACCATATGGTCTAATGCACCACTCTCGTAATATACTAGACTGCGCCGATGACGGGGAGATCAGAATTCTATTCCGGTTGTATATACTGAGGGTGGTTTTCCCCTAAATTGTTTTCCATCTTCCCTCCACGCAAATGCTGTTACACTTAATCTAAATTCAGCCTTCCTCATCCCTAACACAGTAAAGTAATTAGTAACATAGGCGTATAGCAAAAAAAGGTAGTAAAACGCAGTGTTAAATATATATGTTTATACATTTGAATAAAATATTTTAAATTGTTCAATTTGATGCAAGCCTGGTAAGTACAGGATGATCCAAAAGTCGCGCAACACTGTTTTCCAAGGCTATTTCTCGCAGAAGAACATGAAAAATGAACATGTTGTTAATATGTATGGCAACACTGTAATGTTGGCAGGGTGTTGTGCAGACCGTGTGACCTTGAGACATACACTAGGTCTAACCAGTTGAGTTACAGCGTTTGAAAGTGTAAGATGAGTTTTTTCACAAGCAGAGCGAGTATTCCTTTTGGAACATTATTTTAAGACCAACTCGTACATGGAATGCCAACAATAGTTTGTGCGTATTTTTCCAGAATCACGCGTGCTGGATAAATCAACAATATGCCGAATTGATGGTGCAAAATATAGGTTTTTCCTATGGGTTGCATGACTTTTGAATCAACATGTATATAAGACTATAACTGAATTACTACCTCGTCATGAGCTTTTCTACTAAGTAAAAGGTTCTGGGCTCGATTGATGGCTAGAATGAAGCTTTAAACCTTTGAGGAATTGGAACTTCCCCTCTCATATTGTGTTACTTTTAGTACTGCATAATTGGTGTGTCGATATAAGTTGATTCGTAAAGTTTAGTGTGAACACCGCAAGTCAAATTAATAATTGTTTCAACCAATTAATGAATAAAATAAATTATATTTGACAGTAAAGTTTATGTAGAGTACAGATATAGATTAAATATAGTAGAAAGTACAAACCATTTTATTTTAGCTTTCATGTATTACTTTAAAAGTAATTAAATTAACCTTACATGCATGCTCATATTCAAGGTATTTTTATATCCACTATAATTATTGTAACAGTACAACTCACGAACAAAATAATAAAGTTTAATAGCGGTAATTGATGGCTTAAGTTTGCAATTTGTAAGTTCAATTAATATTTTACAAATAAAACAGATCTTAATATTAGTACAGTAATATTAATATTTAGCACCACGTCTTACTACCCGTTCGGGCTATACGCTTTAATATGAGTAGAACCAGAAGCATATTCAAACAACTCTTCTATACCCTGACTTTTATAAGAAGCTCATTTTAAATCTCCAACATTGATTGAAAGTCTCTAACATTTGAAATTCTAGAAATTATATTAAGTGATTTATTAGTTATAAAATTAATATAAAAATTCATCAAAAACACACCGGCACCTGTCGTAGCACCATAGCAGCGGCATAGTATCGTGTACGTAAGGTATTGTATGTTTTTTTCTCTTGCCATAATTTGCTATGGAGCTGCACACACCGGCACCTGTCGTAGCATCGTAACAGCGGCATAGTATTATATACGTACGGTGCATTGATTTCCATTCCGCTTTGAAAGCGAAAAGACACGTACGGTACTGTAATGGCAGCAGTTGCCTACCCCACTACACCTTATCAACCACACTTATCGCCCCCTCTGGTCTACTGATAAACTTAAAGTCTCTTGGTTGGGTGATATTGTTATTGTATCGTACTAGAAATGTGAAATGGGCAATATTTAAGAGGAGTTAATTATTACTATACAAGAGTACCAAGTTCTTTATGACAATGGGGATCTGTTTTAGTATGACACTAAGTACGAGGATAAGGCATGGGGGAAATTAGCGAGCGTACCGTATACATCGAACAGTTAAGCAAACTTGAGTTTATAACTGAATTGGAAAGATATGATATTAATTAATATATTGCTAAACGTTAGTGAGGCTCCTGTTGAGACCAGACCACACAATTTAAACTTAAAACATTCTCTCCCAAGTAGGCCTTACAAGTGATTTTACTAGCTAATAAAACATAAAATTCAAAGAGTATGGGGTGTGGTGGTGGAAACAAGCTCTTGAATGTAGGCCGTATACAAGATCTTGGTATGTGGGACCGTCATGGCAATACGATACCATACTGCTACCATCCGCCATTATCTTGACACTATCCGCAGACGATACTATACCGGTATTCAAGAACTTTAATATTTCCCTATAAAATACTGTATAATTTATCTTAATATTACTAATCAAATGGGCTCAGAATGTAAATAAAATTGTAATATTTTTCCCACCATTGTGGCAACACAGGTTTCCGATTTTATAATAATAGGCTTCATATTAAAGTCAAGCTGTAGTAAGCATGAATCAAGGGAAAACTGTCAATAAACTAAATAAATGTAATAAAGCTGACAGCCATCTCGTTTTATTCATTTAATACCCTAAGATTCACCAGATAATTCCTCTAGCTCACTTCTACATCAAAGATGTGTACGTTAAAAGCATTGCTAAAGAAAGCTTCCTTAAGATTATCAGACAATCGAGCAAGGATTATAAGTTTGTTAAATATCAAAGCCAGAAAGATCTTACCGAAGAAAGGTTTTACTATTTTCTAAATGTGTTATTTTAAGAATTATTATTAAATTGATTAATTTTTTATTTATTACGTTCAACAAACAGGTTCTTAGCGAATTAATCTAAGGACATAGAGCAAAACAGAAAAGTTTTCACAGCCGGTGTGCCACTTAAGGACTAACTGAATTTTGAAATAGTCAGTGTGCCCCCTCTTATTTACCGTAAGTTTTTCAAAATTAAAATCTAAAAATAAAAACTTGTTGAATATTAGGAAATGTAGTGAATAAGCTAACTCAAATCAAATTGTAAATATTTTGATAATGCCTTGGCCTAAATTTTAAAGAAGGATAAATTAACTAGTCAAAGTGAGTGTCGTGTACAGTAATCATTTCAATACCTTAAAGAAAAAACATTCAGTGAAAACTAAATTGATATATATATATATATTTATAATTAAAATAAAAAACTTATATAGTGTTTTCCATATTAGTCTGAAACATGTTGATGTGTTTTGCTAGTCAACATATTGATGTTCAGTTATAGCTTGTCTTCAACATCACACAAGATGGAGTTAAGAACGAACCAAGACGATTTCTAACAGCTGACTTAATAAAGTTCACTATGACATGACATTGAATGATATGACCGCCGAAATAGTTTTAACTTACAAAAATTCTAATCATTTGGAAGATGTTTTATTTAATGTTTATTTTTTTTTCATGATATCGTGATACAAATATCGTTTTCACTTGCCATAGTTTTGCTATCCTTTAAATAGAGAGAATTTAGGGGATGTGCACAAGCATTAATGTAGATAGTGTATGGGAAAACACCGAATGTAGAAAAACCACATTAAGTGCGCATAGTCGAGATACAAACCCTGAATTTCCCATGAATAGTTATCCTAGGCAATACATATTTAACATCTGCACGTCCACTGGTGTGAGTTGATTGATTCAAATTCAACCTTCTTAAATAATTCTTAACTCTTACTTACTCTAAGGCATTAGGAACTCAAATGTTCATTGCTGCACTTACAAAAGCACGCCA
>CABFWB010002676.1:78539-99750 GCA_902151455.1 Timema bartmani | reverse complement strand
GTATATACCTAAATGTTGACTGTCAGAAGTCAGCTGTGAACTGTCAGTCAGCACCAAAGAAGTCATGGAGCTACTGTACTTGTTTTACTGATGCTTTCTAACCTCTTTCAAGATTATTGGTGGTTAATTTATCCTTTACTGTCATCTCCATACCTAATAACTTAGTTTAAATTATTATAACATGTTAAGTACGGTAGCTAAATATATAAAGATTATGTTAACATTATGGATACAATCAATTCTAGTTGTACCCGTCTCTGCCAGGGTGGATTTCGGAATGTCACAACTTAGATTACCTCTGAAGAAATTTGGACGGACGAATGAACAAACAGATGCACGATATTGTGGAGGGTTAATGAACGTTATAGCTGAGAGTTGTTCATTTTAAAACTTCCTGATAAATTACGTTTGTTGCGCTATCAGAATTGTGGGCATGTATAAAAGTTGAAGCTCTGGACTCATCCTTCCCTTTTTATGGTAGGAAGAGATGTCTGAAAGTCTACCATATAGTAGTGGTTGAAGTGCACCTATATTTGCATAACTGAACAGTAGGAAAACATTTAGATATAAACAGCTCGAGTACGACCGGCCGCGATTTGAACCCTGATCTTCCTGTTGTCTAGACTAAACTAGCTCTGTATTTAGTTTCAGTACAGCTGTACATGATTTGAGTTGGGATGGTTATTCCTATCACCAAACAATATTTGGTTTTGAGTTTGTCAGTTCCTTCTCCCTGGATATTTATAAGGCTGATAGAGCAGGATAGTTTTCGTGGTTATCATACATTAGAAGGGGTGGGTTTTCTTTTGAAGAAGGAGCATGCTGTACAAAATGTTGCATTACCTCTGGGGAAAGACTGCTGTTCATCTATCCATATGGCGTGCCAGTCCTAGGACTCAGTTTTGGCCATTTATGTTATTTGACTGAACCATTCTTGCCCTTTTTGGCCCGTGTAGCTTTATACAATTGTTTAGCACCAGTCGGAGATAGAATCCGGTTTGGCCTTTATAGTATCGAAGTCCCGATTTAAACTAAGTTAAATAGTATGTTACCATCACTGAAGTTTGTTCTGTGAGGTAAGACATCTTTCAAGTTTTAAAAAAATTTCCAACATTTTGTTTATTGAAAAGAGTTGCCCATGACCAAATACCGGTTTCAGCTAGCCAAAGATGGATGCCGTGCTCTGAAACAGTAAACCAGTCTATGCTTGCATTTCTCTTATCCCACCAGCTCGTTGGAGGCTATTATATTGAGTCATCTCCAATATAGAGGGCTGAGTTTTCACAGAATACAATCCATTATACTTTTGAACACTGAACTAAGTGTGACAAAGGCAACTTCCTGTTTACTCGAGAAAATACAATGTGACTAGTTTATGCTAATCTCTCATTCTTTTTTGCCTCTTTACATATCTGATTCAAAAATATAAGAGTACTAAAATAAGAGGCCTAAAAAAAGTTATGATACTTTAAGTGTTAAGTATTGTGTGTTGAAATTGTTACTGTCTCACTCTTGCTAGTTCTTGCCACCTGAACAATGTTCCACATCCCACATTATCAGTCTGTCAAAGCAAGAATCTGAACTTTAAGCATACAGGCTAAAATTAAAGAACTGTCTAGAGCCAAAAGCTAAAAAACAGTGTTTTGGACAAGAGAGGAGGGCATTCTTCCACACTTCAGCCAAGATGAAAAAACTTGTACATTGCAATTATTCCCTAAAAAGGACTACCGGAGTATTGACTAGCAGATTTTTGCCTTTTATAGACAGCTGGATACACGATTTAGCTTTGTGGAAAAGTAGGGCAAAGCAGAATCACTGGAAAAAAGTGAAATTGCCTTAGAGGAAAAACATGACTGTAGGTACAGTGAACATAATTAATGAGCCCTTGGCTTAGAGAGATAACATTATTCTCCATCCGCTCCATTTCAAGTTTGGACTCATGAAGCAATTTGTTTAGGCCTTGTACTAAGATGGAGATTGCTTCAAATACATCGGTAGATCGTTCTTTGGACTGACTATTGAAAAACTAAAAGAAGAAATAGTTTATGGTCTTCAAATTCGTATTTTCATCAAAGATACGATTTTCATTAAATGTATGATTGCTATGGAAGCTTCTACCTTATACAGTTATGTCTCAGTTGTCAAGATCTTCTTACGTAACCACAAAGCTAATGAAAGATAAGTGTAAAACATGCCAACTGACATTTAAATTTAGGGTACTAAAATGAGCATAAAGGTTCAAATTCTTTATAGACACTTAGACTTCCGGATGATCATGGTGATTTTAGTGAGGAATAATGGGTGAGGATATAAAGGTGGTGTATGAAAGGTATCAAGGCAGATGGATATACGCATCATGAAAGATTGCTGTTGGAGACTCCAAAAGATAGGCCTGATGAGCCACTTAAAGTAACATAATACAAACATCATTTTTCTATGCATACATTGAGATGATCTGAATCATATTGATTTGTTTTTCCGTTATTGAACTGAAAACAACGCCAAAAGGTATTTCATGTTCTTACTTTTGTATTTATTATTTGAGACAGTTTCCAAGTGATCTGTGGGTAGGATAGGCTACACCTGAGCATTAAATGCCTTTTATTGTTTATGTTTTTCAATTGCGGCATCCATTTCTCATAAAATATAGGCAATCTAGCAAAAACAATGCCATATTCGGAATAAGCTAAACAATGTTAACCCAGACATGATCTAATATACTTGGTGATAGAATTAGTGCTGACCAGTGAATAATAACTATAATGTTTGTTAAAAAAACGCGTAAAAACTTTGGAATATTTAAGTATTCGCTTTAAATGAGTAAAAAAGTCCAGTTAACATAGGTCCACAAATTAACCTACACTAAGATACGAGTATAGGCTATTTAATTTAACTGGACTCATTTTTAGACAGTGAGCTTGCATTTGTTTCCCCCCTACGTACACATGAGCTTGCAATGGACTTTCATTTGTTTATCTAACATAACACCTGGGTCAACAGTGATCAGAATAATAGTACTCAAAGTTTTGTAACGGTGAGAGTTGTTAGAAGAGTGTTAATTGTGTTCTAGGAAATTAATAATGACAGCTATTGTTCTAACCCAAAATGCAGACACGAACGACTGTGTGAAGCTGACTCTTTTCGTGGATGTCCCAGAAGTGTTTCTTATGACGTACTTAAGTTTAGTTATGTTCTAGTGTTGTATTTAGAGCTGACCTCGAATCTGAGGTTCTGCTCAACAAGAACGGTCCCTGTGACGACGTCCCCCCACGCGACGGATGTGGGGGACAGGTTGGTCTCCTTGTGCTCGCTGCTCACACTTGACACTAGAGACTTGAGAGTCGGTTCCTTGTACAGGGACTTGGTGCTCTTGCCCTTTGCCACCCACTTCATCGTCATGGCAAGGGCACCCATCCGCAGAGATGTGGGTGCAGGGGTGCTAACCATACCTCCCCTGCTGCTCACACCCACACGACTGCCTGGAAAATCAACACAAGCTTGGACCAATAGGCTTTATGTCTAATGCTCGACATTGTTTCAGTACTTAATTGAGTAGCTAATATTGTACTTAGGTATAATATATTGACATAGCTACTATGAAATATAAAGCAATTTAGATAATACAACCTGCTTCGGTGGTCTCATAACTTAAGGTGTCAGTATCGTGTTAGATTAGGCTAACAATGACAAGGCGTTATTGGTTCAAACTCCGTTTGGGTGTATTGAAGTTGAATTTCCTAAATGTTTTTCCTCTCACCCTCCACGATAATGTGGGCACACTTCCTATAAATTCAACCTTCCTCATCTTAACTCATTATCGTAACTAGCACATTTATGTATAGCATTGGACTTTATTCAATGGAGGCAAGGGAAGCAATGCTTTCCTAAAATTAAAGAGGAAAAAAAGAAATTAAGAGGAAAATGAAGTCAGAACAAATTATTATTGTTATTATAATAGAAACCTCTCCAACAAGTATACTGAGTTGAGATCGTAGCTGTTCTTTCTCAGACTGACTGGCCAACCAGCTGGTCTCACTATTTATCGCGACAATCGTTGGTTTCCGGAAAAGGGAAGCACCGTATCCTTAGGCGAGCTCATGCACAACTCTAAAGTTCACCAATTGAAGGGGGATCTCTAAATTATTTGTAAATGACACCTTAAATGCCTTTCTACACTATATTCTTCCTAAGTTAGTCATATTTAAACATTAGGCCCGGTGGAGTGGTGGCCATATTTGATTTGACCTTTCACCAACCTCAGAGGTCAAATCTGACTTCCCTCTTCATCTAAATATAATCACTATGGTCTAAACTATGGTAGAAATTTCATATTTTTATCATAAAATGCTTAATTGGTCTGGTCAGCAGCTGTACTAAGTAGTTAATGTAACTAACAAAAATCCAATTTTAACAGAAAGAAGTTTCTGCATGGATACAGTTAAAGCTTAATATATATTTTGAAACAAGCCCGCATATTTTTGTAAGTTTTCGTATTCCTATGATTATTAAAATTATTAAAATATAAGTCTCTTCCCTCAATTGTTTTCAAAACAAAGATATTTTGATTTACTTTTTTGTGAAAGAATACAAAATAACGGTTCAATTAGACTATTAGTAATTCTTATGCTCTTGTGTTTGTACAGTACTTTATCATCACTGAAAACAACGAGAAGCGCTATTAACAAACTAGGTACAAATACTCATGATGCTACCTGTTTTTTTATCAATGATAACTAGTGGAGCACATGATAGTAGTAATTTTGTACAGAATTTAGTTATAAAAATAGTCCATAAATATGAGGGTGAGGTTGGGCAGGAGTCGTCTTATACTATTTGTGGAGTAGTTTTCGATAGAAAACGAGGAAGCCTTTTATAGATAGAAAACTATTCAATATTGAGAAAGCATTTTAACAGTCCTACCTTTTTGGACAATAATATTTCTTCTTAATTTCATTTATTTTAAAAATGTAAAATCAAACTTGGAAAGTTCGTGTTGAGCCAGACTGTCGAAGACGGGGAGATTGAGGTTCGAATCTCAGTCGGGTTAACTGGGGGTGGGTTTTTTCTAAATATTTTTCCTCTCTCCTTTCACGCAAATGCGGGTTCTTAATCATGGTTTCCATGTAGTGCAAGCATTTTGTGAAGTATTATGGGTAAACCCCACACAAATTACAACAGAAAATCTAACAACTGTTTATTACACATAAACCTGTCCTCTGTAACATATAAAAAGTCCTAAGGAATACATCGTTTGAACACATAAATAACGACATTGTAACAAGATACATATATAACGATAATGTAACGAGACACATATATAACGACACTCTAGCGAGACACATATATAAATACAATGTAACAAGACACATATATAAATACAATGTAATGAGACACATATATGACTTTGTGACAAGACACACATATAATGACTGTAACGAGACACATATTATACATCGAGTCTGTGATGAGACACATACCGTATTATCATAGGAAGGCCTGCTGAAAATTTAAATAATTTAAAATGGCCTTTATAGGTATATGGATTTTTTCTAATGACCTTTAATAGTACTTTTTTGTCTACCACAAATATAATGCATAACAAGAACTCATCTGGTTCTATATTTTAAAGTAATAATACAAATAACAATTAATGTAATAAAGTTATATACTTTAAAGTAATACAACATTAACATACTAAATTAGGCAATATAAATTGTTTAATTTTCTGATTGGTCAGCCATCGGTCATCATAACCCCGTTGAGCTTGAGATTACTTTCCTTCTATCCCCAGTCCGATGGTAGGAGTTTATCTGTAGTTCCACTCCACTGCTGCACCTGGTAGTACATGCAGATACTATGGTACTTTGCTGCTGCTGAGGTAGGTATACTCATTGGCAGTACATGAGAAGTACCAGTAGCCATATTAAAAAAAAAACGCTTATAACGTAGTGAATCGACTCCCTCCCAAGCTTCCCATGCACTCTATCCTGCTGCTGCAACATCTGCTGTGTCAAACACTGTAGCTTGCTTATGGAAGTCTACACTGGTTGTGAATATTTTACCAATACCATACAGGTGGGATGTAGTGGAGAGTATGTGGGAGCACACACTGGGACCGAGATTCAGCTTAACAACCTTGATGTTCCATGCACGTGGGTTATTTGTGTTCTTCTTTGGCTCAGGTTTGAAGTAAAGGTCGTTTGACTTAATGATGACATGGTAGATGAGAAGGATGAGGAGTGCTGTATCATCACCATTTATTACAGTGTTTCTTGTGTTGGAAGACCCGACTGCTTTCTGCACTATGAGAAGATCAGCATCACCTTGGGAATGATACGTTTGACAATTTGTCTTCTGCAAGTGACCAGTGAGGATGTCGAGGAACTGTTGGTTGTTTTTATTGTTTGGAAGGAACTCTTTTTTCTTAATTGTAAGAAGCATTTACTCATTAAAAGCCATGGTTGGTAAAGTCCTTCCAACTGTTTGAATCTTGTGTGTCATGTCCTTGGTGTATGTGCCCTTATAAACACCGAACACAACCATTGCCTCTCCATGCTTCTCTGTGATGTACTTGGTGTACATTCCACATATTTCTTTGTATGTGTTTCCATGTGTCCATGGGATGCGTTGAACAAGTGCTCCACCATTCACCATTCAGTACACACTGAATTTGGCCTGTGATCCCTTCAAGGTCAGGTGTTAGTAGGACCCAGAGGGCATCTGTTAGTACTGGCTTCTGTGGCTGTCGAAGAAGCAGGAAGGTGCCAATAATGCTGCTGTATGGTTGCATAACTCATACTTGACTACTGGGGGCAGATCTCCAGATGACTTTGCAACAACTATGGTACATAGTAGTACTGGAAAAGTAGTAGAGGATCTACCTGCACTGCTTCACCACCAATATGTATTAATGAAGGCATATTCATGGTTATTGCCTTAGCATTTTTCTTGAATGAGTACTCAGCAGTGGTTTGTCCATCCATGCTATCCAAGATATTTTGGTCAATGATCTTTGTTTTGTCAACATTTACAGTAGTAAGTGAATAGATCCTAGTCGAGACAGTGCGCAAGCTTGGATTTCTTACTTTAAGATAGTCTAGAACTGTGTGTGTCATTCAAGTCACATGCCTGTAATGAATCTGCCATGTTCTTGTTCTGCTCCCCAGTGTTGTATTTGACTCCAGATAGTTCTCGCATGGCATTGTTGACTTCAGCACAAGCTGGAATGGTGAGGGATCATGTTAGACGCTGTTGGTCTGTCATTCCACGCCCTCTTGTGAGGCTACTTATGCTATTCATGCTTCTCATCAGCACCTGCTTGATTATTATATCTACGGAGAGGCCAGCCCATAAACAGTTCCTTCTTATGACCACATGGAATCCCTCTTCAAATCTTTGGTAGACATGTGGAAGTTCCACCTGGAGCTTTAACATCCACAGCACATACACCTGAACAGTTATTGTGTGGAGATTAAGTCCATATGCTGCCATGAAAGGAAGCATTTATAATATTGATTAAAGGTGAAGTTGTCAGTTTGGCTCTCAGAAACTTGTGATGTATGTACATCATATTCATGTATCCATAGGGCAGCAGTCCTACTAGAGGGATTATTTTATTTCTTCACAGGAGTTCCTTTATTCTGAGCATCACATCAGCATGACAAGCTTCCTCTACAGAAACTGATCCATCCATAACATGTGCATAGAGGATAGAAACTTCATCAAGATCACGGTTCCATAACATGTGCATAGAGGATAGAAACTTCATCAAGATCACGGTTTCCTATACCATCTCTTGGGGAAAATTCCATCCCTATTTTTCAATACTTTCCACCACTTGGATTACTTAGAAGCTTTGATATGTTATACAGCACATATTTACTAGGATACATCAATTGAAACATTTCTGTTGCAGTTTGTGTGAGTTGATGTTCACAAAATGCCTGAACTAATGGTGATGTAAGCAAAGATAGATTGTATAGATGAGCCACTTTCCGTAACGAGGGAAAATATGATAAATTCTCTAGGTAATTTGCGTATTACTTTTAGACTAATATATATATATATCTATTTTTACATCCTGGACCCATAACTTTTAAAATGAGTGTTAATATGACAAACTCAGCTAGCTCGTTATCCCGTAAATCTTATTCCCGAAACAGGGCTCATCAAACAATATACAAGATATATAGAGAGAAAAGAGTGAGATATTAGAAAATGTGAGAGTGATAGTGAGAGTGAGTGTGAGTGGCTGGGTGTGTAATTCTGTAAGTGTGAGATTTAGATTGTTAGTGTTAAAAAGAGAGTGTGAAGGAAAGTGTGTGTGTGTCTTGTGTATGGAAGAGAGAGTGTGTGTGAAAAGTGAGATAAAGAGTGTGAGAGAGTGAGAGAGATTGTGAAAGAAAGTGTGTATTAGTGAAAGAGAATATGTGAGAGTGAAACTTTGAGTGAAAATAAGTGTGTGGGAGAGTGTGTGTGTTTTAAATATAAATGGAGTATATAAAACAATACTTTGGAATATTATCCACTACAAATTAAGAGGTAATTATGAAACATAACTGAACTTAGTGTATTGCTATACTATTGGAAAAATTTAACAATAAAATCCATATCCAAGCAATTAAAATTGATATCTAATGTATTTAAATATCATTTGATCAATTTTTGATATTATAATACATACCAAAACATATTAAAAATAATGTTCCCGATTTTGATTTATATTTAATGCCCAGAACAAAATTTAACGATATATTTTCACAAAATTGACCATATAACCCTTTAATTTGCGAATTAAAGTAAAGTTACTATTGATTTAAATGCGAATCAACGATAACAAAATTACAATACTAATAAATGTTTCCATTGCCAAGGAAATTAATTCCCCCAATCTAAGAAAGTAGGTAAAAGATGTTCTAGGACCAGCTATCATCACGGTCATTTTGTGATCAGAGGTAGGTATTCCAAAATAAAGAAGAATACAAATTATCAATGCAAACCAAGTAACTTATCTCTAACTTACTACCATTGGTTTTTTTAATATAATATATACATTTTTGACGTAATTTTTACATTTGTTGCACCATAAAATTTAAAAAAGAGTTGAGTTATTTTTTTAGCTATTATTTTCAAAATGGGTTATTTTTTAACCAAGAATAAATATTTTGTTAACTATGCACAAATAAGGGTTTCAATGGTGATACAAACAAATAAAAAAAGCTTAAAATTCATTAAAGAAATAGGGTTTTCGTTGTAAACTTCTAATTTTTGCAACATCCTGAACATCTTACCTTAAAAATTGGTGGTGGTTTTCTTGTAATTTAAATCACAGGAAAATAAAGGATCATATCTTATACGTTAGAGCAGAGGCAAATATTTAAAGACAAAGAAGGGGAAGGATAAAAATCAAACGTGAAAAAAAAATATATATATATATTTTAACCTAACATCATCTGTTTGTTATAATTATAATATATAAATACTTTCTGTAATATGTCTATTTGTTGCAACATACTAAAAAAGCAAGAGTAGAGTTCGTATTATTTGCAACCAGAGATGTATATTTTAATTACATACGCTCACACACAAATTAGGGTCTTCATAGCTAGGTAAACAATAAATGAAAAGCTGAAAATTATCTGGGAATATCATATTTCCCTAGGAAACTACTATTTTTCCCAACATCCTGGAGACTTAACCTTTAAAATGAGAATTCGTTTGTGAAAATCTGTTTAGCCATTTCCTCTTAATTTCCATTACGTTATTAGAAACTGGCTTATCAAATTATTTATAAGATATGATAGCGGTACGTTGATTATATCAAGCGCTTTAAAAAAACTTTTTATTTCTAAAGTGATATCTAATGGTGTTGTTGAATATCACCAACATAATATATTTAAATTATTTGAATGATATGAGGACTAGCGAACCATACTAAACATCAATAAAAGCAACATTGCTGTACATGATGTTTCACTCGCTCTCGACCCTTGAGTTCCCTAATAACTTTCAAAATAATTGTCCCAATTCAGTGAAATCTGCTACGGACATACCTTGGTGTATGAAAAGTATGTCGACGGAAGGACACGAGGGTGTCGCTACTCTCTAGTTCGTGTGGGGCTCCTGCACGAAGGGAAGACCGATTGCGTGTTCGCTGTCCTCTGCAGTTGGTGTGATGTATCTGAATGTGCTTCTGTTGTTACGGGATCGTCAACAGTCAGAGAATGAAGTTGTACACAGTGTAATAGTGCATGTTTATTGTCTGCACGTACTGGAAAACTGCGTCAATAAAAGTGTGACAAAGAAAAATTAAAGAGAGTTTGGGGTTCAAAAACCTCCGGCAAAATCTTCCATTCAGGTGAATAAATTGGAAACCATGGGAACAATGTTGGATGTCCACGAAGGAGGACGTCCGAAACTGCCAGAAACAACGGTGCAGGAAGTTAAAAACAGACTGCTGTCGCAGAAGATGGGGGCTTCCACAAGCACATGTCAACGAGAAGCAAAAAAAGCAATTCTGCATGCATATCGTGTAACTGTTATGCATGAATTGAAACCTTCCGACAAACAGAAGAAACTCAATCACTGTCATTGGTTCCACCAGTTTGTCAATGCACACCAGGGAATACTGGACCCCACCTGGTTCTCCGGCAAAGCGTGGTTCCATCTAAGTGGGTAATCAATTCCCAGAATACCCGTGCGTGGGCTAGTGAGAATTCTCACATTTTTCATGAGACATCTCTACATGATGAAAAAGTTGGGAAGTGGTGTGCTTTGTCGTGGCGCCGCATTATTGGTCCTATCTTCTTTTATACAATGGTGAATACCGCAGTTTACATGGAAATCTTCTATGTGTTTGTGAATTAGTTGGACGACAAAAAACTCCGTACTGGTTATTTTCAGCAGGATGGTGCCACCTGCCACACCTACAGTGTCAACATGGCTGAAATTGTTTCCTTCTTTGAAGATCGTGTCATTTCTAAGGGACTTTGGCCACCGAGGTTACCTGACCTTACTTCACCAGATCTCTTCCTATGGGACTTGCTGAAAGGAAAAGTATAGCGCAACAAACCACGGACTTCAAAACTTGATATGAGATAATCATGTTTCTCATACACCAAGGTGTGATTGTAAAATATTTCAATTAATTACTTCCATTATTTTGAAATTTATAGGAGAAACTCAGGGGCCTAGAGCGAGTTAAACATCCTGTAGAACTGGATTTAGTGGATTAAATGTTCCAATGATGTGATTCAACTTCCATAATTTATTAACTAAAATAATAAGGTATATATATTTATACATTCGAATGTATTATTAATTGTTATATACCTAAATTTCTATCCCAGAGCCCGTGGTCTCCTTGGTTGAAGGTATCTATCTATGTACAACACTCCTTACCTCCTCTGGTATGCCTGAGTGGTGCTAGAGACCTTCCACTGGGAGCTGAGAACAAGGTGAAGGCAGAGACTGGCCGAGCTGGCGCGGGGAGAGTGGACGAAACCTTGGATTTGGACAAGCCAGGACGTAGCCCTGTCCAAGCACTGCCCATCTGCGGGGATTTGAGATACATCGCCACCTCTGAAACACGCGGCACCAACATTGTAAGTAATTGAGGCTATTATAGCTGAGCTTGTATCACAAAGAACATTCCTACGGAGCTTGAATAGCTGAAACTATTCTAGTTGAGCTCCAATCACTGATATTATTCTACCAAATATATTGTACTCGTTAATATAGAACACATCATGATATGTCAGTAGTCTAGTAAGGCGTTTCGGTACACCCTACGAGGCTATCAATTATCCTTCTTTCCACATCCGGTTGATTTACCGTTATTCCCCTACCTACATCCTGTGGTTGTGTCATCAACCCATGACTATGGTCTGACCACCGGGTCCTAGCCAGAGCTCATGGGTTTATCCCATTTGATTTTAATGTGTGCACATTAGTTTTTAATGTGTGCCCATTGGATCACCCACCCACATCCTGGGGTTGTGTCATCCCCCGAGACTATGGCCTAAGGGAGGGGCACTGGATCCTAGCCAGTTCTTATGGGTTTAGCCCCTTCGATTTTAATGTATGCCCATTGATTTTTAATGTGTGCCCATTGGATCGAAATGATAGGGACTGACGTGGTAGGGGGAACGTGAAATCTCGGGCACTCCTCCCACGACGTCCCATAAAATTTCGGTATCGCTACTGAGGGCGGGAACGTGCAGGAGCATCCTCTCTCGATGGCCCTTTAAAGTAGAGTGTGAACATTTGCTCCTTCTCGTAAGCCCCTGAATATATTTTGGTGTTGCAACCCTCACCCTCCTCCTTCCCCCTGTAATGTTTTTTTCCGGTGATGTCATCGCAACCCTGGCACCAATTTGGAGGATCGACAAGACAAGTCGAGACAGGTATATCACGAAAATGAATGATGAGGCAATGGGTTCTCTTTGATGACTCATACCTGGCGCCAGTTTGGTGGTTCGACAAGACAAGTCGAGGCAGGAATAGATTATGAGAGGTCATGCTTGGTGACAGTTTGGCGGTTCGACATGTTAAGACTCGTAAGGGAGAAACAGGTTTTGCGGGAATAAAACACGATATAACAAACATATATTTATTTAACATTAAAGGTTTCACAGATCTACATAATATTTAGTATACACTTTTACAGGAATGAAGCAATATATTCGTTCATACGTTTTTCTACAGTGTCTCTTAGATGTGTTGGTAAAATTGTTTTTAGTTCACAATCCAACATATAATAGTCCAAACTGACGACTTGACGTGTATAGTAGGTAGCAATGATACAATCCAGGTTTTTGATGTGGGTTTCCACCGTAGGCTGTTCGAGATCGATGACATCCACCGATTCTGTTAGCGTGTCACATATATCCACGACGAGTGTGTCAATAAAATCGTTGCAATATCGTTCGACGGGTGTCGACCACATATCCCGTCGGCCGACTGCGACGTCGATGAGGTTCCCACACCTCACAAAGACGAGCTCAGCTAGGTGCTAGATAGGTGACCCGTTCGAGTCCAGCGTTTTGTTTCTCGCTGATGACGACCATACGGTCACCACACATACGTCTCAGAGAGATTTCATGATTAATCATTCTAATCTTCTGAGGAGGCTGCGTGTTACTGAAAAACTTTGATATGACCGACTTGTATGTGCTCAGTTCTTGCCACTCTGTATGGTTAAACACCGCACATTTCCCTCCACATTTTTCTAGCTGGACATAGGGCGTAAAGTTGTTCTTGATACTCATGCCGACAATGACTCGTTTGGCGTCGACTTGTCCAGTAGAAACAAAGTGTTGAAAATACTGATGATGGTGGGCGGCTTCACCAGCCTTGCTTTGGAGGTACAAACGTCTTGGCCTTCCATGATGTTCGATTGCTTCAATGACTGTCGTGATTATGACAGGAACGCCGTCAGGATACCCCTTTAATAGGCGCACGCTGATCGGATGCAGCGCCCTAGGAGCGTCTTGAAAAATGTGTTGTAATATATCACCACCTTAGCGTCGTTGCCTGTGTGATTAATGGGTGAGAATAGGTCTAGGAAAGTTTTCATCGGAATATTCTGGGCGCGATAAAGAAGGTACATGAGACAGTAATGACCATAACCGTCTGAGTATATGCTTTGAAGTCGTATCGTGTTATGCGACGTGTGGGAAGTGTTTTTGCATATAAATGCTAAATGAGATTTTATACGGGGTGGAAAGCCATAACTATCAAACTATTCTCCTACGACATTCTTGTAGATAAATATGGCAACACAATGCTTCCGAGGCTTGTTGTGTGGATCCGTGTTGATGACGAGAGTGGCTTGTCGTGCTATTCTTAAAGTATAGAACGGAACCACGGGTTTGTTTTCAGCGTACTTCTTGTGGTGTGCGTGTCCATCTTCAATCATCCAATCTCAAAGTTCCCAAACGATGGATGCCAAACAGAAATTCCAGACAGATCTATGTGCCATGCACATGGTGTGGCCCAATTAAAATGTTTTCAAAAACGGACAACCTCTGTCGTACAGATCTACGACAGGCGTAGGCGTGTATTTGGCTAGAAACTTTTTTTTCTGCCCCCTTGACGTAGAAGGTTTCTGCACGCGTTGTGGCACGGGAGATGATGAATTAGAGCAGGCTGTAATCCACATCACCACTATCTCAGTGAATACCATGCAATTTGTTGACGATATGGACGACTTGCGTTTTAGCAGTGGTGGAAAGTTCCTCGATGCTGTAAGGGGGGTTTTAACACCCAATGTTAAAGTAATTTACCGCATACATATAAAACACTCAGTTCCTTGACGATAAACTCTTTGCTGTCGTCGACAAAACTCTGTAAATCTACATAAAATACATTAAATACATCACCGTGTAGATACCCCGAAAGATCCACCGTCTTACGTTTTGCGGTGAGACTGTGACGAGCCTCAAACCCCTTGTTGCCAGCGTTAGCCTCTTCAAAAGTTCTAGGGCTGTCTGCAAAACGCAGACCACAAGTAAAATGTATTCATTTGGCTTCACTGTTGTAGTTGAGGAGCATCTCAATGTACGATCTATAAGCATATGTGTTGCTGGGACGTGAGACTAGTTTTTTTGTTTAAAAACACATCCACCTGTGTGAATAGCGAATGCAACCAGTTCTTGACGGGAGTGATTTGATCCACCTAGGTGAAAGCGCCACAGTCGGGTTTCATGATAGCCGTCCTGAGATAGAGCATAGTCTGTAAAAGATCGATAAGGAACTCGCCTTGACCGGCAACGATAAGTTCGATGAGAGAATCATCGGTGATGGAAGAGACAGATTTGTATTGGATCCATTGTCAACTTTCAAGACTGGTTTGCGTGGGTGGGACTGAAAAGAGATGGAGTTCACTGCTGGCACACTCGCAGGACTGAGGGTGTAAAAAGGACATTTTAACTGAAAATATCTACCACTTCTTTCTCGACCTTTTTACGTCAGACAACGACAGAAGACCGACGTCCGTACTTCTTATTCCACCCTTTATAGCCTGAGCCTGTCATCAGTGTGTCTATCTTCTGCTCCGCCTTGTATTTCTGGTTTGTTCCAGCCTCGCCAACACACTGGCGTAGGGATTTTGTAAAGGACGACGCATATTGGTGACGTCGGATAGCACGTCGATACCCGTTTGAAGTGCCTGTTTTCCAATGGCTTTAGCACCGCTTCTCAACGATGGTACGACGCTCTTGAAAAGGCCGCTGAAAAACATCCTATTCCGTGCCCACGTTGATATGGAACACCGCGGTAGATCGAAGATATTCCTGTTCCAGCGTGGTTGACGTAGTATCTTTGGTAGGGACAGTTCAAGGTAAGCTAAGTAAAAAATGAAGTTTCACGCACACTTTTCCAAAATCGAATGGTACAGGTTCACAAGTGTCTGTTCTTATATTAATTTTCAGGCTTTCAATTAACCTTCTAGGCACGGGCACGTAGTGGAACGGAGTATAACTAACTGTATTATGGAAGCCGTAGAGAAAGTTTGCGTTGTTGATACCAACGATACGCAAATGTGGTGCGAAAATGTGACTCACGGGCTAAGGATCGGCGATATCCGTGTGGATGTACATTTGCGAAGGCAAGCCTAGTAGAATATTGGCGGCGTAGGGTGACTTTTGGACTTTGATCTTATTATTCTTAGGATCGAAACCAAGCTGTAGACTTAGTTGTCTAGATAGAGTCAGCAGCTGTATATTTGGTGAAGAAGAAACAACTTCCCCGTTTTTGTTAGGCTTTGTGTACCTGAATACAACGCCAAAATCCCCTTTAAACGACGCTACATCGTTTAGAGCTTTGTCCAATACATGGGTAGTGTTGTAATTTCCAGGAAGGATGTGATCCTTGAATATTTGTTCCACGCCGTTAGCGTGAACCCAGTTGTAGCATACAATATTTTAGGCCTCGGGTACGGTGGTGAAAGAACATGGATTTTGGGATTCAGCGAGAGCTAGTTCCCACTGTTCATCGAGTGTAAGACGGTAGGGTAATTGAGTGGTGAAATTTGCGAGGGTATTTTTCGGGAAATATCCCATAAAAATCTCGGCAAAGTGACGTAAAACTGGTCCTTCCTGGTAGGGCGCTGACGTGACTGACAGGAATCCAAGAATTAAACTTGGTGGGCTAACCTTTGCACGTACACTTTCTTTCTGGCGCCTCTACCCTTGAGACGTAGTCTTTTATCAACTTTAAAAGTTTTGGGAAGATGAACGCTTTGCAATTTCGGTTCGTAAAACGTTCCCTCCTCCTCCTCTTCATCAAGATCGGTCAACCTATAGAAGACTTGTCGTCGCAACACGACAATACAGACTTTGAAAATTTATTTGTTCCAATTGCTTTTGTAGCCCTTTTCAAACAACATTTTGAATTTGCTATTACGCACCGTTTCTCTGACCTTGAGTTTTGTCTTACTATTCGAGTTTAGGCACCGCTTGCCGTACAGATTATCTCTGACTTGAAGCACATTGATTTCTAAAACGTCTACAGGCTCCATATTGATACTGGAATGTTTTGCGCCATTGTAAGCGTCGACGAGATCTTGGTGGACGTCCACATAGCGATTCATATTATTTTTGGTAAAGTAGCGCCACATGCGCCCTTTAAAACTTCTTTTGAATCGTTCCACGAAGCTTGCCTTTACGTCCGGATTATGGTCCATTCTTTTTTGAGAAATTTCTGGACTAGACGTGCCGTGAACTCTGTCCCTTTGTCCGTCTGTAAACTTAGAGGTTTACGGCCACTTTGTTTGAAAATGTCTTGAAAGGCGTCCCTTACGACGCTCCCCGTCTTGGAAGGAAGGGCCCTCGCCCATTCCATCTTGCTAAACACGTCGATGACGGTTAGCAAGTACATGGCCCCGTCGTTATATTTTCTGAGACCTCGCATATAGTTGAAATCGGCTTGCCAGAGATCGTCAATGTTTGACATCAATTACTTGTTGCGTTGATACATTTTTATCATAGGTTTTTGAAGGATATAAGCGTCCTGCGCACGAATCCATTCTCGTACTTTGGCCAGATCTTTCTTGGACGCCTTTATGAGCGACGCCGCCACTGCAAACCCTTCACGATGAGAAGGTTCGTAGTATATGTCGGCTAAACGGTCCATTAAGCTCTGAATAGCAGCCACATGTTTTCGTCGACCCTTCTCAGTTTCTTCTTCTTAGGGTGTTACAACGGTGTAGGTGGTTGGGGTACGCGCGTCGGATTTCTAATGGACACCAAACGTTTCGTGTTTACAATAAATTCTTTTAGGACGTTTATTTTTTGAAGAGCCTGTAACATTGGGTTACAATAGGACTTGCCCCCATTCAAACCTTCACACATAACTCGCCTCTTGATTCATACTACCCGCTCCAAATAATAATCAAAATAATCTAATCCTTACAATAGTACACTTCTCTATTTTAGTTCTCGTAAATTGATACAATGTAATAGACTATTCTAATCATTATCAACAAAATAGAATGGTAGAATACTCTGTTTCTGTACTCACCAAATCTTTCTTGTGGTTAGAGCAACCACCTAGATGAGCAACACCGGATAGAAGCCGAGTATGGGTATTTGACTACGCGAGCCACGAGATCCCTACAGTCGAAGTCCACTCCAACTAGATCAAATTAACACTGAAGAAGGCCAGGCCGAACTAACCTCGACCTGTGGAATACTACCCACCTGCCCTCTGATGGCAGAATCATGTACTACGGAAACAACATCCGATGGCAGAAGGAATGTTCCTGAAGACGGATGGGGCAACGACAACAAAGCTACGTGACGTTCCATTGCTTCTAGAACAACGCCACCGACAAAATTGTTCTTTCTTTAAACTTTGATATGAGACTCTATTTTTGTGTCTGTCGCCACTTAGGCGCTAGAGTCAGCTGTTTTTCTAGATCTTTTAGATAACCAACTATTAGATAATTATGTGCTGGATACGTTTATAAATATTTCATTTTGAAATAGTGTTGCTAGTTATTGTTTTATATTTTTTGTTATGATGACTATATATTAAATTTAAATTTGTAACGTAAAATTTTTTACAGATAAAATTAAATTATTGATTAATTTTATAGTAGAACATTGTTCAAATGCTTCCGCTAGGCTTTGTTTACAATAATTATTTACTTTGAGTTCGCAAGTAAATATAAGTTTCGAACATTGAGTCTAGGTCAGATAGTCCCGAAGGAGTTTGAATAAAGTCTGTTAGCCAAACTCTCGCGTATTTTAAAATGTCTAATAAATATACTTCATATTTATTATTAGAATTGGTGAAGTCTGCATTGGTTGTAGTAAATCAGACGTCTTTGGAACAATGTAATAAGGCCCATAAGGCCCTTATATAAACTTATTTAATGTATTCTTATCAACACTTTGGGTATTTTGTCTCTTCAAGACTAAGCCATTTGATTGTTAGACATGTCAAGTATGAGGGAAGTTTCTCTCTAGTTAACTGCGCGAAATGACTGTTTATTTCTATTATGATTTTCCAGAGAACTCAGTACGATCATTGAGACCATGTAAATAACTCTGCTTTGTTTTTGCTTTGAATAAACCGTTTATAGTATTGTTATTTAATCTTGAATTTAATTTCCCATTTTGTATGCATGTAGTTTGCAACCCTCCCCCTTCCTTTAAGTTATCTGTGGTCGTAAGGAAAGGTTGGAGAGAGGGGTGTAACAAGCCGTAAAAAACTCTCGCCACACCGACGGCTCACTGTGTATTCTTGCTCTGACCAGATCGTTGACTAAATACATGATATTGGGTCCACGGATAGGCGTATCGTGAATGCTCACTTTCTTGTTTGCGTCCTCTGGAAATAATATGTTCTACAAAATGTTCGGTTTTACGTGCCTGTACTGGTACAGCATTGAGTACAGCAGGGATGGGAAGTACAGACACTTTAAGGGATGTTATGGCGCTATTTTCAGGCGGTGGAGGGTGCTGATTAAAGTGCAGATAGCGCTGTAGAACTTGTTGGTATAAAGTTCATTTAGACTTGTTAAGTTTTGAAGCAAAAATTTTTTCCATTTCCTTGTCCAGCTCGGAGACTACTAAATTTGTAGCCGATGCCACTTGTTGGTTGTGTCTCGTAGCGATGTAATGTTTCCGGGGTCATCAATATCATATTTTTGTGTGTTCCATTATCTACTTGTTGAATAAGGAACCAAGGACACCGCTGATTAATGGGGCTAAAAGTAAGGTTAGGAACGTTCCCCCTTTCTGCACGAGTATTTGTCTCTTCTTCTTCCAGTACTCTCCTTGTTTGTTAAGCTTGCACAACACCTTGTGAGCACGTAACTTTGTCTTCTGAGCATTTTCAACGGCACCCACCCTTTTAAAGTGTTGTAGGCACACTCGCAAACAGAGTCGATCAGTTTCTTGTCTGCTGTTTTCAACATGGCGACACGTTGCTGCGGGTTCATGCAATGCATCGCACGCAACAGAGGGGCTTACTTCAGCACTTTGGGACTCATGGTTATGAAATGATCTGTAATCGGGAAGTGTTGGTGTTTTTTATAGCTTTTGAGTGGTAGGTACACGCAGCACCCAACTTTTGTGTGGGTTCTATATCTGAACCATTCGGGTGTACCTTGCTTGAAATATAACATTATATAGCCGTTGGGAATACTTATAGCTTCAGTGTAAGCCTTTCATAAACACGTAGGTTTTCAGGACATACCTGACGTGCAAAATGTTGAATCTGAGCTTTATCTCTGGGAGCTAGTCCCAAGGTGGGACGGTAGGGTGCTGGTCCCAGCATTGTGAGTTGCAGTGGGAGGTAGGGTGATTGTCCCGGCAACGTGAGTCGCGGTGGAACAGAAGGATGTCCCGTCAACGTGGGTCGCGGTGGGAGGTAGGCTGATGGTGGGGAAAGAGAGGGTTAAACAATATTGCTCTTTCGTAACATAAGATAATTTAATATCCCTTTCAAACAGGTGGCACACTCGGGTTGTGTAGCCAATCTCCAACTGGCTTCTGTCGCAGACGCAGACGCAAAATAGCATGCTCTAATGCACCCTGAAGGGGTGCATGAGAGCAAATTCCAACACGTACCGACCAATTGGTTACACCGTGTGGTTTTCGGGTATTTAACTGTCCAAGGAACCACCGTGTTAAATACCTTCCACTGCTGCCTGGCCTTGTCCAATGGGAGAAAATGGGAGCTTCCCATTGGCGCGTAAAAACGTGAGCGATAGTGGCCGCTAAGCGAGCCATTAGAAAGAGGAGTTCTCATGGGCGCTGAGTACAGTGGGGAACTCATCATGGACGGCTTAGAGAACATGAAGTGTTGAGTGGTCGGGGCAGTAGAGAGGGTGGGTGGTGCGTCCTGTGTAAGTGCAGATTAAAGATATAAGGGCTGACTGAACAGTGAGGCACAACAAAGTTAAATTGCTCTGTAGAAGTAGTGAATGTAGTTGTGGACTCTCCAGGGTTGTAGCACAGGCGTTGGGGACATACCTGAAAATTTCCTGTTAATTCTCTATGGGAGGTTTGCCTAAAAGGTAAACAAACTAGATCACCTATTCTTAAGTACTTACCTGACGATCGTAAAACAAAGAGAATACTTCACGATGTGTCTACTAGGGTGGCCACAAAAAATCGATGTCGGAATTTTGTTCGTCTGGACCCCACAAAACGATTCCCCTTTCCAGATATTGAGATAGCCGAAATTTGAGCTCGATTAAACGACGTTAACCCGTGCCGCTCGTCGCTCAAAGTTTGAAAAAATCCAAATTTTTGGCCAAAAAGCTGACATATGGAGCCATAACTCCATAACGGTAAATAATAAAAACACGCTTAATATCTCAAAAGAAAGCTAATGTTGTTCTTCAAAATTTATATTCTATACATAATTGTTGTTATTTTAAGTCAAACTGAGTTACAACAGCCTTTAGCCCCAAAAACGTGACCTGGTACCACTAGGAGCATACTTCGTATATTTTGTTATTAAGTGATAAATTTTGCTTTTTTTTGGTATATTTTTGAGTTTAAAGTAGAAATATAATAAAAAAACAAGTAAAACTGATAAGTCTAATGACATTTTTTATTTTAAAATATAAAAATCAGGTATATAATACACACAAAACAGACACAGCAAAGATACAGACGTAGTACCTACATGAGTTGATAATTTTACATAGTTATCTAATCTATTCTAGAGCTTTTGTTAAAGTAGTTTTTGAAAC
>CABFWB010002676.1:61803-75964 GCA_902151455.1 Timema bartmani | reverse complement strand
AAACGTTAAAATATCTTCACTAGATAATTGTTCGATCTAACCAGCTCAAAGGCACTTTAGAAACTAAACTGAATAAATAAAAGGTCGGTTGTACGCTGAAGTAAAATCCCCAACCCTAAAATAGAAATTAGATTCACCCTTCTTTTTACCTGTCAAACGGGTCTTTCTTTGGTAAACTAGTCAGGTAATCCCCATATAATAAAAGATTAAATTTGAACAAAAGGCTCTTTATGTTTAAAATTGAGTTCCAAAATACTTTTTAACAAAAAAATGTTAATTCCGAGACACATTATGTAAAAACCCGTAAAATTCTTAGAATACTCCCAAACTGGCTACTAATGGTACCAGGTCACGTTTTTGGGGTCAAAGGCTGTTGTAACTCTGTTTGACTTAAAATAACAACAATTATGTATAATATAAATTTTGAAGAACAACATTAGCTTTCTTTTGAGATATTAAGCGTGTTTTTATTATTTACCGTTCTGGAGTTATGGCTTCATATGTCAGCTTTTTGGCCAAAAATTTGGATTTTTTCAAACTTTGAGCGACGAGCGGCACGGGTTAGCGTCGTTTAATTGAGCTCAAATTTCGTCTATCTTAATATCTGGAAAGGGGAATCGTTTTGTGGGGTCCAGACGAACAAAATTCCGACTTTTTTTCCCCCCTCTATGAGATCCGGTCACCCTAGTGTCTACTGATGTCTGTGGAAAGATTAATCCTCCCACTCATGACGGAAAAAATTATTTTGTATTATTTGTCGATCATTATAGTCACTTTGCTGTGGTCTTTCTTGTTGAAAAGAAAAGTGAAGTTGATGTGTGCTTTATAAAATAATGTCTCTATGGTTGAAATGAAGTTTGAAAAGAAAATTGATAACTTGATATGTGACAATGGAGACGAGTATGTGTCAAAGAGTGTTAAAGATTTCTGTGCATCAAAAGGTATTAATATGCAATACACGATTGTATGGAACCCCGACTAGAATGCAGTTGTGGAACGGTATGGACGCACTTTGTTAGAAAAGACAAGATGTTTGATTTTTGATAGTGGTATGGACAAATGTCTCTGTGGAGAAATAATTTTAACTTCAGTGTACCTCACTAACATAACTCCGACATCTGCACTACCTAATGGCCGTACACCTGCAGAGATCTGGTTTGTGTTTAAGCCCGAGCTAATTAAAATCAGATTATTTGGCTGCACAGCATAAGCACGTGCTCCAAAGGAAGATAGGTATGGGAAATTGGATGAAAAGTCCAAGAAAATGTTGATGGTTGGCTATTGCAACAGTGAATATAGCTTGTCGGATCCAGCGAAACAATGTTGTAATCAGTGCATGGTCTGTACTATTTGATGAACATCATCCTACCCTGAACAATTTCGAAACTGTTGTTGTTAATGGGTTGATCCAAAAAGAAGAGTCTCCATAAAAACAACTAATAACTTATACTCATCAAGATTAATCTGTGGATGAACCTGTGGTTCGTAGGAGCTCTAGGCAAAGAGAGTTACCTACATATCTCGATCACTATAATGTGATCATAATGATGGCATTGTCTGCCGGTCATTTAACATCTGAGGTCTCTATGAACTATAATGAAAACATAAAAATAAATAATGGTGGGATGGAGGCTATAAATAATAAGCTGAATTCCCTTGAGGAAGATCAAACCTGGAAGTTGGTTAAACCTCCACCAGATGCGACAAATCAATTACTCAAGATGGGTTTTTGTTGAAATATTAGTCAATGGTGAACAACAGAAGAAAACAAGGCTGGTAGCAATACCAACAGTCTACTCTGGAAGAAGAAGATATCTGTGCCCCTGTCGCCAGAATAATGACATTGAGAGCATTGCTGGCAATCGCAGCTGATAAGGATCTTCAAATACATCAGCTTGATGTAAAATCAGGATTTCTGAAGAGTAATCTGAATGACGATATTTATCTGTAGCTACCTCATGGTCTACAAACTAACCCTGGATTAGTGCGCAAACTGGTGAAGACTTTATATGGCCTACGTCAAAGTCCTAAGTGATGGGATGAGTGTATTAATAGTTATTTGATTGGTATAAATTTTGAAAGGTCTAATGTTGATCCTTGTCTGTATTTTAATAGTGTGACTAATATTTTAATTTGGGTTGGTGATATTATTTTGTTATCAAGTTATATTGATGATGTGAATAATATGAAGATGAAATAATTGATGACAATTTTAGAGGTAAGAGATTTTACAAAGAGTACTGAAACTAAAATGACTTTTTTAGGTTTAGTAATGGAAAAATGTAATAGTAGGATAAATATTCGTCAGACAATTTTGATAAGGAGATTGATTGAGCATTTAGGTATGAGTAATTGTAAAATGTCAAAAATTTCAATGAAACATAAATTGAGTTCAGGGAAAGAAATTGCAGGTGGATTCAAGATTACTTACACGGAACTGATTGGTAGTTTGATGTATATTATGTTGGGCACAAAGCCAGATTTATGTTTTGTTGTTTCATATTTTTGGCTATTTCAGAATTGTTACAATGATATTCATCGGACATATTTTAAAGTTGTAATTCAGTATCTCAAATTTACAGAGAATTTTTGTTTGGCTTATGAAAAGACATGTGTTAAAGTATATGTTGGTTCTGAATTTGCCAGTGACATAAATGACAGAAAGAGTGTATCTGGGCTTTTTATACAACTTAGTGGTAATGTTGTAAATTGGTGTTTCAAAAAACAGTCAGTAGTTGCCTTAAGTCATTAAGTAAGTCAGTAAGTCAGAATATTTGGCACTTGCTGCTTGTATGTCTGAACGTTTATTTTTGGGTCAACTTTTGGAAGAGATCAGTAAGTTTTTTTTATCCAATCTTGATTTATGAAGACAGTCAGGAATGTATCAAGATGGCTAAGACTGATGAAACAAAACGTACTAAACACATTTAGGTAAAGCACCATTTTGTTAAAGATATGGTTAACAATGGTAAATTTACCATTTGATTTTTTCACCGTGGGGTACCTTAAAAAGAAAGTATATGCAAAAAAAAACGCGTGATTTGGACACGTTGTAAGCTATGCTAGGGAGTAGTGTGTGCGCGTAATAGGAGACATGTCTCAACGGGCTGGTGGGGCCATTCAACCCCGCCTTCAAAAATGTGCTGCTAATGTTGGTGCATAAATCTGAGATGGCAAGGACAGTTCTACAAACTAAAGGACTAACGTCATTAGTCATAGAATAATACTGCAATACAAATAGGGAAATACATATGTATAACCCAGTATATATATATATAAGAAAAGGGTGTGGGGGTAAGGTCGTTTACATTTTGTAGGGGCTTAGGGAGCACTATTAAATTAATGTGAGTACTTAGGGCCTAAGAAGGTATTAATCCATCCATGATGTACACATTTTTCGAATTTTAATTTAATGTATATTAATATTAACATGTTCAAGGTTTAAAATTTGACTTTATTCAAATTGTAATTTTAAATTAAATGTTTCTGACTTATAATTTTTAATATTACTTCAATGGTTTATTTTTAGCTATCAGCTTTATCATCCCACTTTTTATAAGTTAGCTTTCAAATTTAGCTTAAAACCTTGTAAGTTATACATACATTATTAAGTAATTTTGTAATTAATATACCACAACCTAATTTGTTTCAATTACAATATTATAACTTTACACATTACACTAGATTAAGATTTTTTTAAATAAATAATGTATGTTTAACTATGTATGATAAAAATTTGCTTATAAAATTTCAGATCTTTATACACTTACATAATATATTTCGACTGTAAACCACACTTATATAATCATAATCATAATCATCATCAACTGTTTCCAGTCTGTGGCCGGGTCAGTTTGTTATGGTGTCTCCATCTTCCTCTATCCTTCCGACACTCCCCCTCCTTTTTTAATCTCTTCCATTCTTCTCCTCTCACTTGCACTGCTCCTCCCATCTCTTTCTTGGCCTCCCTTGTGGTCTTTTTAATATATGCTTCATTTCCAACATTTTCTTTGGCATCTTCTCTTTTTCCATCCTCATTACATGCCCATACCATCTCAGTGTTGCTTCCTCTACTATCTCATTTACTCCCTTTACTCCTACTATTTCCCGGATAACTTCAAACCTTCTCTTGTTTCTCCTAGATCATTTTTTTTTTCCATTAATCCTTACATTCTGCCCCAGTGCCTATTCTATATACTGAGGCGCTGTTCCTACATTAAACGGTTGTTCCCATTTTTACCCTTATACCATTTTTTTTAACTACATGTAGATTTAAACACTTAACCTAATTGTCCGTAAACTCCCATCAAAGACTATACCCTACTATCTCACACTATAGTTGGTCCGCCCCGGGTATTTAATGCCCCCGGTACCCCTCGCTGCTCCGCAGACCCGCGACCGCCTGGGACCATGTTTTCAGGGCCGCGGGTCCAAGTCTCGGCGATGAGCATCCCCCTAACCACCACCTGGGGAGGCGCCCTACCGGAGTTTTCACTCCGCCTACTTTCTATAGACCACTACCAAGGACCTATTCTAACTTAACCTAAACTAATACTTATACAAGGAATTTTTCACTACTGTATTACAATCACTACACACTACTCTATTTTAGCCGGCTCTTGTTGTCCTTCTCCAGCACTCTTCTTCTTCCATGCTGCCATCGTTCTCTTGCTTCCCAGCTGGAACCGGGACTTCCACTGGTTCATCAGCAGTTTTCACCACTGGCATCCAGCGGGAATCCACCATCAGCTAGAGACAGCTAACATGCTCCTCACAATTTCCTAGTCTCTCTTATATTCACTGTCCATGTTTCTGCTCTAATGTGACAATGAGTAAGAAGTACGCCTTGTACACTTACACTTCAAGGGGACTTCCCTTCTCTATAGAAGGTCTCTTACACACCTATAGAACAACTCTCCATAGAAGGGCTCTTACACACCTATAGAACAACTCTCCATAGCAGGGCTCTTACACACCTAGAGAACAACTCTCTCTGATGTCCTATTCTTATTAGAGTCTTTCTACCCCACCCTCTCCCATCCTTGCCACAATCATGCTTCTGAGATATTTTACATTCTATACTTTCAGCTCTGTTCCGTCCACCTTTATAGCTTTGCTAGGCTTTATCCTATTCCTTGTCATTATCATCACTTCACACTTTGCCATGCTAAATTATATTCCACACTCTTTCACTCACTTTCTCATTAAATTCCTGTAGCTGTTCCTTTACTTCCTCTTCCTTCCTCCCTCCCTCATATCATCAAGTCATCAACAAAAACATCATGGCTTTCATTCCATAAATACCATTATCAGTTATATAATAATTTGCGTATCATTTGTTTGTTTTGTACATTATTTAAAATGTTCAATGATCGTTGTTTATAGCTCAGTGTGTAATAAACTACATGAAATAATTTCATTAAATAATAATAATAATACAATTTTAACATTAATTTTTAGTAAACAGTCCTTGATACTCATAGCTTACCTCTTTCTCGGTCATAATGAATCATTTTCAGTACATTTTTATTCAACGTCGTTTGAACGATCGGTACCGATCTTGCGATCCACTGGTCATATTTTGAGTCTTCAAACGATTTCATTGCTTTAGCTAATTTTAAGTACGCTGCAAATGCCTGAAATAAACATAAATAAAAAATTATCCTATAAAATGGTAGAGCTATAAAATTTGAAATATATTACATATAACAATATCTCTAGGCTCTACAGCATTGAACCAAACCGTTTTTATCGTGATAAAACCCAAATTATCATATAGATAGCAGTGAAACTTCATTTTCATTCATTCCTATGTAATCGTAGCTATTTAAAACTAAATCATTAATAGTACGACTTAAAGATACAATTCCTGATGATATTAATACCTTCCTTGATCATCAAGATCCTTGATTAAGACATTTAGTAAACTAACAATGATTTAGACAAGTGTATTAATAAAAATATACTTGTTTGATAATTTTATATAAAACTCATTTTTTTGAGAGGTTGGATAACCTATATATTTGTATGAAGAAATACCAAATAAGTTTCTAAAAAGGTGAGTTGCGCCATTTTCAAATTAAATTAATTGTAAGCAGTTTGAGTCTACATCGGAAGCTTAGAGGAAGTAGACTAACTACTATACTGATCCTTGTAAAAAATAAATAAGGATGTTTGCTTGACAGATACTGTGCCCCATGAAATATTTTAAATCTTAAGATAACTTTAAGAAATATTAAATAAATATTACATTTTAATGTTTAAAAGTACCAGAGTTCGACTCTTTTCTGAACCTTATTGTTATCAGTGTTTATATATCGAAGCTACATTCTAAAATAAAATGTAACCAAGCGTGATTTTTATAATGGCTTGAAATGGTAGTTTATACTAATTAACGTATATGTAAAAGCATATTATTAAGTTTTATAGGTAAGAAATTTGAAAATAATAGAATAGATAATGCTAAGTTAAATTTATAGATCATTGAAATTAAGACATTAGTGTTAAACTTACACGATAGTGAGGTAAACCAAAATAATTATGTCATGTAGATTAATTAATAAATATGAAAATAGGTTATTGCTGTGTCGTCGAAAATAAGGCGTTAGGGATAAAAAAAATAGACTCTATACGCTATCTTGATAGCAAAGTGGAAGTCAGCTGTTACAAAATAAATGGTTATTATCTAATAAATCACGAATTAAGTAATTAAATCAATGTTATCCTATAAGAGTTGATAGTTCATTGAGACTAGAATGATCTAACTAAGGCAAATATATTAATCAATATTTTTTTGCAAATAATTAAACACCCTAAAATAAAAATTAATTTATAAGAAAGGGTAGTGAATTAACAAACTGAATGTGATGATTATTGATATTTTGTTTTATGAACTATAAAACCATTGAAAAATTGATTGGATCTAAACTTATGTAATTAAAGTTTAATTAATTAAATATCAAAGTAAACTAGGTATGAAATAAGTCAACGAGTAAATTAGAAAAATTTGTAATCAAGCAAAATTATAGAATAAAGTAATTAATATTGTTGAAATTATCTCGAAAGATAATTTTATTGGATAATTACTATGATAAAAAATATTTAGGAAGAAATATTGAATCATTAGCAAGACAAGTGGAACAACTTATTAGTAAATGGCATGGAACTCCACACGGACTTTCTCATTCCATTGTTTAAAAATTGAGGTATTTACTAAAAACTCTTAATATATGTGAAACGAAATAATATACACTAGCAAACCCAAGCCAAAATTGCGCTATACATACATATAACTTTTTGACTTCCGGTTTTAAACTTTATAATTTTATTTTTAAAGAATTAAAGTCCTCATCTGTATATTTATACAAAAAAAAAAGATCAAAATTGGGTCCACAAGGGTCAACCTGTGTGGCAAGACATATTTAGACTGGGACATTTTTAGGTAGCGGTTCTTTGTTAATGACACCCTTAGGAAGAGTGCGTGTGTGTTTAGTGTGTGTTTAGTGTGTTTTAAGTGTATGTTTAGTGTGGCTTTTAGTGTGTGTTTAGTGTGGTTTTAGTGTGTGGCTTTTTTGTGTGTTTAGTGTGTATTTAAGTATACGTGTTTAGTGTGTATTTAAGTGTGTGTTTTACCATTTGTTTTAGTGTGTGTTTAGTGTGTTTTAGTGTGTTAAAATGTCAACATTTTCACTTCCAAATTGTAACATCTATTAACATCCCTCTGAGCATCATACATTTTCTCATGTCTGACCCTCAGGAACATCGCCATGATCAAACTGATGGACACTGCTGAAAAGCCAGCATGCCCCCTCCATGTCTTAAAAAAACCTAGATGTATCTCAGCAAAAAAACTAGATTATACTCTTTATTCACCCAATTAAAAGCCAGCATGCCCCCTCCATGTCTTAAAAAAACCTAGATGTATCTCAGCGAAAAAACTAGATTATACTCTTTATTCACCCAATAAATCCAGCCCGTTCGGAAAAGTTAAGATACATCTAGGCATACCAGAGTCTACAACTTTTATTCACATAAAACCTAGATACATCTTAAAAATGTCCAAGACCTGGCTACATCTAGTTTTTATTCACATTGCTCATTGAGTCCACTGACCAACATTAATTAACAAGGAAAGGGGGATATTGGGCAACTCACCACTGACAGCTGCACTTGAATGATCTACTATCACATCAGATTCGACAGCACTGCAATGCACTACACTACACTGCGAAACGTAATACTACTGAACCTGGCTCAGCAGCTCAAGTCATACTTTCATAAACATAACATATCCCGAGTCAAGGCCCCTCACACAACACTAGCGCTCGCGGTAAGGCTCTTTCAATTTTGAGTGATAAAAAAGTGCAAATATCAAGCTCGACTCAAAAAACAAACGAGCCGCGCATCCCGCCAGACTAGGATTGCACGTGCAAGTGGAGGTACTCACAAGTTAACACACATAATTTGATACTGTTTACAATCTGCCTCAGGGGAAGAGTGGAGAAGGACCAATGCAGGGCAACAAAAAAGATTGATCAAACAAAGCTTTTTTTTTAAATTTAATTTTGTAGTAAAATGAATTGTCTGTAATTTTATTAAAACTGACCACTGCTTTGTGATGTATATCATATAAATAATATTCCATTTCATCAACCTATGCCTAATATTTGTTTGTGGTATTTAAAACGTGATTTTTGTGACTCTGGAATAAATATCAAAATTGTTTTCGGTAGTTCTACAAACACAACAAATAAAAATCAACCAAAAATCCAAATAATGAGGTAGCAGGAAAAGCAACTGCATTACCTGACATTTAACAAAAGTTATTGACATTACTTTTCATATATTCATGGGCTATCCACAAGGCTGAGGAGACTAGTGTTTAGAGGAAATAAACCCACATTTGCGTATAACAAGAGTGGGAAACTATTTTTAATAAATCACTCTGAGCTCATTCAGCGCGAATTAAAACATTAACCTCATCTCCGGGAAAAGAGATTAGATGAGCTTGATATCTAGTCTGTTTGCCTGTCGATGGTGCTAATACCGATAAAATAATAACAGTAACATTATTATCAATGTCAAATATGTTTTGTCCTTTCTAGCGAAGCAAGCAGCTTCTCATGACCCATTGTTATGTACCACTCACTTCAGTTTTGAGAGCAGAGTCTTTTAGATCTTCCACTTTTTGAAATATGAGCACTGATCTCTTGAGCCGGTTGAATAAAGAGCGCTCCCAGAAAATTGCTCCAGAAACTGGAGGATGGTTACGCAGAAGAGGTGGATGACGTCTTCCGGTCTGGAAGTAATCAAAACAAAGGTAACTCGTACAGCGTTTGCTTAACAAGAAACAAACACTATCATAACTATATGGAAAATAGGAATGAGCTAAAATTAAATTAAATGTACTGATTATGATAGTATATATATGTATTTATACTGTATTATATACTTTCTTCAATAAAATAGTTACAAGGTGTTAATTCAACTAGTTGGTACTTCCGTTATCCTGGTGATAATTTGTTGGAAGAGCTTGATAAATCTATTAAATATATTTAAAATAAGAAAAATATCATACCTTAATTAAAATTTGGGGTGGAGTTTATTGGAGACGGTTGCTTGTGAAAACAATATTACAAAAAAAAATCATGTCCATATATAAAGGGTTTTAAATTATAAAAAATTACCTTTATGTTTACAATCACCCCTTTTAAACATTCTACCTACATAATTCATATTGTGGTTCTAAAGTAAAACGTGTACGCTGGTTTCGCTTCCTGAGTGGCAAACCTTTGGAATAAAGTGTAATTAAGGCGTTACGAAGGCTATGATGAATTATTGACGTCCTTACGAGATAATTAGTATGTTATCATCATTCCAGTTCCATACATGACAGCTACAAGTCAATAGTATTGTTAGCCATCATTCCAGTTCCATACATGACAGCTACAAGTCAATAGTATGTTATCCATCATTCTAGTTCCATACCATGAAAGCCACAAGTCAATAGTATGTTATCATCATTCAAGTTCCATACCACGACAGCTACAAGTCATCCGAAATAATAAGTATACTTCTCTTGTACAGTAACATGATGTTAGCTTGGTCAAAGGGGATGAAATACATATGTCAGCTTCTAACGACTTATGAGGAGTTTGGGGAAACTTTCTCCAAGCTAGTGTCAACGTCATATTGTTTCAATAGATGGGTTTATTAAGTATTGCTTCACAATTTAGCTTGTTTTATATGTATATGCTTCTAATAGCGACACTATGGCGACACTGACAGGACGTATACGTGGAGATAAAGAGTTGCTGTTGTTTAGAAAGAAAAGGGCCGCCATTAGAGCTTCCTTCACGAAAATTGTGAAGACCACCACAGAAGTAGTTATAAAAATTGCTCGCTCCACTATTTTTAGCTCTACCCCTCCAGGCAATACCCCGAGGTGTTTTTTAATTATTTCCTAATTTTGTAATACCTCAGACGTAATTTTTTTTGACCCGCTTGTTCCAAGGGTGGATGTGTTTTTAATTACATTAATTATTTCGTATTTTTTAATTAATTAAATTGATCGTTTCGTACTTTTTAAGCTTATATATTGCTAAATTGCATACATTTAAACTGTTCTCTGCAAACAATAACAATTTTAACGTGTTTAGATGGTAAAGACCTATCTGAAAATTAATGTAGGCTTACATCAATAAAGCACTCAATTCGTGGTGAGCTATACTGCCGAGGACGGGGAGATCGAGGTTCGAATCTCGCTCAGGTAAACTGGGGTAGTTCTCAACTCTTTCTCTACGTAAATGCGGGTTCACTTCCTCTAAATTCAAACTTTACAATTCTTAATACATTAGAGTAATTAGTACTTAAGCGTATAATCCGAACGGGTAGTAAGAAGCAGTGCTAAAATGTGTCAAGTTCGTGTGATCTATAAATAATATGTGTTTCATATCACCAGTTAAATACGTCTGAGTTTCCAATTTAGAAACAAGTTTTGATAATAGTCATAGGAAGGTTGGGGTTTGATCCCATAGAAAGTTATTTTTGGGTAAATTTTCATAAATCATTTTCCACTTCCAACTCTGGAAAATTGATATACATTCTCATAGTAAATCTAATTTATTCAGCCTTACTTATTTCTTGTGATAAATATTAGACATGTAGAACGCTGGGAGGCTTTGTGAGTATTATAAACGGACATCATAAGTTTTAATAAATATTCAGGGTAATTTAAACAAATCCACGCAATAGTATTCAATTTATAAGAAATATTATAGATTCCTTCATCAGCGCCGAGCGTATTTAGGGAGGTTTTTCTAATAGACATTCCATTCTCTCTCTGTGAAAATGTGGGTACACTTCCTCTAATCTAGGCTTGATGTTTAAGTGGCTAATTTGTTTAGTGTAAATGTTATTTATTATGTCAACAAAATATAGTTTCGAGCAATAAAGGATTTTTAAAATAATTTGTTGTTGTTTAAATTCTATTTTGTTTTTGGTTGGAATTTCTAATATTGATTCAGGGTCCTCATAATTGTATTTATATTACTTATGAATTTATGTAAAAGATATATATTGTTTCGTCAAAATATAGTTGCAAGCATTAAATGATATTTACAATAAATTCAAGTCCCTCAATTCAATGTTATTTATGAATTAATGTAAGAGTTAAATATTATTTCAGCAAAATATATATTAGAACATTAAATTATATTAAAATAAAACTTCTTTCTCCTGTTATAAGTGGCTTATGGAATATAAAGATTGTTTCTAAAATAATTAAATCTTTTTTCACTTTATCATTGGGTAGCAATCTACTGTCAGAGCAGTTAAAATTGATAAATTAAGGAGTATGTGTGTGTGCGTGTGTGTGTGTTTGTGTGACACCTTACCTTAAAGCCATATTAGTTTAAAAAATATATATAAACCAATATTTAAGCAGTGAAACTGATTGAAATGATAATATTAATAGTATACGTATTCCTCCTTTCTACACATATATTAGAGTTCAAATAAATATTTTTTGCTAAAGTTATATTAACTACACATGTGTAATCAATAAAGCTTAGCATTTACTAATCTACTCTATTTAATATTTCATTCTGGCAATGTTGCTACGTGTATATTGCCATATCCTTTCTGTCTTTGACTCTCCAAGGATTTCCAACCAACATATTCTAGAGATTCTTTAAAATAATAACAACATTTTCTTACTAGTTATTTTATTGACAAACAGCAAGTGATTAATTTTTTTTATTTAAAACATTCATAGCATACAACAGTAACAATATAAAGTTTTTTAAATGACATACTTCCATATTATTTAGGTCTTGTGAGCTGTACGAATAATTAAGCGGAGTTCGTCTGGTATGATTGGTTGAGAAGGTTGAAGTTCAAACACTTTCTTATTAGACTGAGGTTATTAACAACTCTCCCTCCACACAAATGCAGGTAAACCTAACCCTCATAAATACTTTCATTATTCCTACTCCATTAGCAAATTTAAATTATTGTATGAGTAGTAATAATTACATTTATTAAATATTTATATGTACGTGCTATAACAAGATAATGAAAAATATATAATTACTAATTTTATTCACTAGATGGCGCAGAATGAAAGTGATTAAGAAATGAATACAGGTGAATATAAGTTTGGCCTATCATAATAATTTAAATAGCGTTGTGCAAGATAACGTAAGTCACGTGTTTCAGAATAATAGGTTGTTTTCTCTTTGAGTAGTAATCTACCGTCACAATTTATAAATAAAAATGAACGTCTGACTGTGTGTATGTGTGAATGTGAACTCCTTACCTTAAACCAAATTTAGTTAATTTATAAACGCTATCTAAACAGTGAAACTGTTTGTAATAATATGCTTGTAGGATTTTCCCGAACCAAATGCTGGTACACATTCTACCTGGTTTAATTATATCAAACGGAAAATCTAGTCGATCGGTTTTAACTGATTTTTTATTTCACCATATTTTTCACTCTCGCAAATGCAAGGTGCCCTCAACCAATGGAAGGAAGTCTTTGATTGGAAGACCGTTCTAACATTTATTAATGGTGCTAAAGATATTGAGGTTCAAATCCTTGTGGGCACGCCGTCTAAATGTCATGCTCATTTATTTCTGATGGGGAGGATATTGGAATCAAATCCCTGTCGGTTAAACTGTTAGTAGTTGTCCCACCAGATAAAATGATGGAACATTTTCTTAATCATCCATACCAAATTATCTTGGTTAATTTATAGACGCTTAGCCAGAAAGGGTGAGTGTAGCTCATCTAGTATGATGGGGAAGGTCGTGGGTTCGAATCTCTAATGAGGTATACCTTCACTAGTTATCATTAAAGAGTTTCCTGTGTAACTCATATAGTTATGGCGGGTGAGGTCGGGGTTTCGAATCCCCGCTGAGGTGTACTGTCACTAGTTCTCACTAGATGGTTTCCCTCTCCCTCACTCCACGTAAACGCTGGAACATTTATACCTTGCTCCTCCATCAACAGTGGTCCATGTTGGTATGGCGGATACCTACATCCGCGCATGTCAACGGACGAGATCAAACAACCAATTTTAGTAGACGTTTGTGGGGATAGCGGCCCTTAACTGAGGATTATAAATCACCGTGAGGCTTCCAAAGCCCCTGATTGTGCATAATCAGAGCTGTGTCAATGCTATCTAGTTGCGACATCACCGGAAAACCCATTACCACATAGATGGGGAGGGGGTTGGGGATTGCGACATAATTCAATGTCATGATTTATTCCTTTCTCGACTTGTCTTGTCGAGGTGCCAAACTGACGCCAGGGTTACAATGACGTCACCGGGAAAACCCATTAACACATAGATGGTGTAACATTGAGTTACATTTGAACTCGCCCCCATGCTAAACTTCATATTCAACTCGCCGAAGAATCATACCACCCACTCCAAATAATATTCAATAATATTCAATAATATCCTTAACCCTACAATAGTACTCTTCACTATTGTAGTTCCTGTAAGTTGAGACAACGTTATAGACAATTCAAATCAATAAAATCAATTCAATAGAACTATGGAATACATTGGAATCTGTACTCACCAAATCTATCGTGTGTAGACAACGACGAGCTACACCGGGTAGTAACAGAGACTCCTTCACCGAAGTCAAC
>CABFWB010002676.1:0-54580 GCA_902151455.1 Timema bartmani | reverse complement strand
TAGTGAAAACGCGTAACGTGATATCACGTATAACGAGGGATACCTTATTTAAAAGTCCCACTGTGCATTTTTCTCATTTATTTTAGTTATTCCAAACATTAGAATTAATACATGCAAAACATATTAAGAGAGTGTTATATGATGCAGCTCAACTAAAAATTAAGAAACACTGAAAATTAAAGTAGATTTCCATAGACCTTTGCCCTATATTTGTTACAAGCTATTAAACCACTAACCAGTTTTGCAATTTCAATTTTGTTGAGCCTCTCAGGCGATTTAGTCTACATTGCCTCATCGTGGAGCGAAGATAGTTTTTAATGCATCCAAGCATTGAAAAACTTCTTTCTGCAGTAGCTGACGTAGCTGGTATCACTATCAGAGTTTTCAAAATCTCTTCAGTGTATGCTCCAAGCACATTTTATTTTTATTATGTTAACATAGTGTGAACATTGTATCTTGCTTCAATAAGATGTTTATATTATCTAAAATTTTACTATATTATTTTGGGGGGGTAAAAATGATACTTTTTACCTCCCTCAATTTTGGGGGGGGGTAAAATTTACCCCCGTACCCCCTAGTTCCTGCGCCACTGTTTATAATATTAAATTGTAATAATATAAAAAAAAATAAGTAATGTTACGCCCGAATATATCATATTGTTAAAAGTTGCATACATATAATAAAACATTATTTACGACCTGCCGTCTTTTAGTATATAGTTAAGTCTGGTTATCCCTAGTTGTAAATAGTCATACTACCCTGCCACCTCCCCTCTTGTTTTTTCTACTTTATCTATTATATGTATTTATATTTTGTTTGAAGGAGGACCGTGTTTCCCTTTTTTGCATATTGGATTGGATTGCTGGGGACGTATTTCGTACCCAGCATCATCTAATAATAATTACTCTAACTGCCCTCTCCTATTTACTTGTTCTAATTTATCTTTTTATAGCGTTGATTTCCATTATTTGTATTTGGGCCCCTCTATTTATAGAGCTTGGGCTACAAATTTAAGCTGAGAGGATGGAACTATTTGAGCTCTGAAGTTCACAATAATGAAGTGTCACCTGTTCTAGCTCTGCATTGGAGGCGTGGAACTGATATGTTGGCAATAATTTCAGCCTTCATTCCTCAGATTGATTTGCAGAGTGTGACTAATAGGAAAATGTTGTCTGTTGCTCAAAAATTATAGGAGCAAATTGATTTCACAGCTCCTATAACATTGATCCCAAAACTGTTGAGTCAACAGATGTGGTCCTCTAAGTTTGGCTGGGACGAAGAAGTTCTTGCAAAAGAGATGGAGAGGTTTTCAAAATGGACTAAGTGAATTCAATATCTGAAAAAAATTAAAATTCCCAGATAAGTCACCCAGAAGCACGCGTAGTCTTCCTACGTTCTGCGATGCCAGTCAATCGGAAGATGTTATAAGCACTAATGCAGCTGCTGTGTCTGGCATGATAGCAACTAGAGGAGGCTATTCTCAGCTTCACTCTATATCCTCTGTATATTCAGGAATACGTGGAGTTCATTTCATAATAACCTATCCCAGTCAATGCATGTTATAGCCTGTGAACTCATGGCAGAGGCCATTGAAAGGAAGCTTAACTTTCCATTGTAGCAGGAGAGGATGATAAGGATAGTTACCCTCTTATCACTCTTATTGCAAAGGGAGCTTGGGCAAAACGATCGTACAAGTCTAAATATGATTCAATATCAGGAGTGGGGAGGAATAAAAAATTGTATTATTTTATATTATGTGGTCTAGTGGTCAGAGTTCCTGGCTACAGACCCAGAGGTCCCGGTTTAAATCCCCGGCACTTACAGATTTTTTTTGTGAAGCATTAGGGCTGGAACGGGGTCAACTCAGTTTCGTAAGGACAGCTGAGAGCTATTTTAATAAATAAGTAGTAGCCCCTGTATAGAAAACTGAGCTTAAGCCTAGAGGGTTCTTTGTTCTGATCACATGACATTATCTTTCCACAAATGTTGACGCTATCTTCAACATCAAATGGCGTTCAGTAGGTCAGTATAGTTTGCATGCGGACTCACGCCTTTTTTTATATTTTTTTATTTAAAAGGTTTCAAACCTGCTTCTGTGGTCAAATGGTCTAAAACCTCACACTCAGGATGGACTGGACTGCTGAAGACGGGGAGATCAGAGTTAGAGTCCTAGTTGGGTGTACTAAAGGGGGGTTTTCCTAAATGTTTTTCCCCTTTCAGTCCATGCGAATTATAGCACACATATTCTAAATTCAACATTCCTCATCTCTAACAAATTAGGATAGTTTATTCACGTACATCTTGGTACAATGGGTAATAAGACATGGTGACAAAACAAGTTTCAACAACTTTTTTTCTAGTTTAGTATATTTTATTTATTCTTTAATTTTTTGAAAAGTATCGCCATTTTTGGAAAAAGTATCGCCATTTTCGGAAAAAAATATCACCATTTTCAAGAAAAGTATCCTTTACTATTTTTAAAATAAAAAATCTGATACAAAATTATATGTAAATAATCAAATTAGCTAAAGAATAAAATAAAAATAATTAAAAACATTTTGCGTGATTAATTGGTTAATCCTAAATCAAGATTTCTCTTAGCTACATACCAAATATGGTTGGATCAATTTTGTTTCAGAATATGATTATTGGATACAAAACAAAAAGAAGTGTTGTTTCTAAGGGGTTCAAAACAAATATTGTTCTTATTGTTCATAAACTGTCTTTCCGAACACAAGTGTGCTCTAAACTGGACTGGACCTTCAACATCTATGGAACAAGATATAATTGTTGATGGTTTTGCACAGAATGATCGTAAAATATTACAAACTCATTGGTGACAGCAGTGTTCACAGAAAACTTATCGATGTCATGCCATATGGACCTACAATTCAAGTTGAGAAAATGGAGTTCTGTAACAAAATTTTAAGAAATTATATTATCAAAGCTTATGAGGCTAGCAATAATACTAAACTAGGAACTGTGGCTCAACGAAACTGTTTGCAAGCAAAGCTTAGTTGTTTGAGGACTAAGATAGTTTCAGCTATAAAATACAGGAAACAACCAACTAGACATCAGCATCATGTTTTGATTAACAAACAGCCCTTATCATGTTCTAGGTGATCATTTCAAATGAACAGAAAGACACTATTTTTGTAATGGAGCAGGAAAACCTGAGAAGATTAACAGTGTTCCAGAAATGAAAGAATAAGCAATCTTAAAAAACTATTGTTAGCTTTGCAGTGTGTTGCTAATAACTCCACTAGCTTAGTTTTGGATGTAGGCAACACAACAATATTGCAAAACACTTCAATTAAATTGTGGCCAAGCATATTGGTGGGAAACCGGTAAATTTTGAGCTTCGTAATTCTTACCAAACTAATCATAAAGAATCCGTGGTATCAATTAACACTTATGGCCCACTATACCGACTTATTCACAAATCAATTGTAAAAAAATGTCCACACTAAGAAATTTGTCTGGCGGCAAAAAAGAATAATTGAAAATTACCTTCAGCGTCTTTTAGTATTCCCACCAAAAAAGAAAAAACAAATACAGAAAAGAAAATTCAGCAGATGGCGATTATGGTCCGGATGCTTTGAGCTATCAACCAGATATTTACGAAAATTAATACGAAGAAAACAAATAAATATTCTTAATTGAGCTTGAGTGTGAAAACATAAAGTTAGCCAAAGAAAGTACAAGAGAACTAAGTGCTTAGAATTACTGGAAGATTCATTGCAGAAAGCGAATAACTGCTTCCTTTTTGGGTAAAATATGTAAGATGAAAGTGACAAGCAACTAAAACACTTCATGGAGACTGGAAAAGGAAACAATTGTTGTATCGCAGTTTGATTTTGAGGGGAAAGTGACAGTAGAATCTAGTGGATTAGTTGTAGACGAAGAACTTTAATTTATAGCAGCATCGCCAAATGGTTTGATAGCCTGCAATGAAGTTGTTGAAATCAAATGTCCAGTTTCAGCTAAGATACTGTCCCCAGTGGAAGCCGTTTTAAGCAAAAAAAAAAATCAAATTTATAAAAATAAAAGATGGGAGCCCAAAATTAAAAAATGACAATATGGATATGTATCAGGTTCAAGGAATATTACAAATTACTGGAAAAAAGTACTGCCATTTTTTGTTTGGTCACCAAAAGGGATGATATGTGACACTATTAAGAGAGATGATGTATTTTGGAAGAATAAAATGTTGCGTAAGCTAAATAATTTTTTTCAGCTGCCTGCTCCCAGTAATTGTCGATTCTCAACATGCTAGAAAATTGCCAACACATGATCCAAGCCCAAAATTTGGCCGCTAGCGCTTTATCATTTTCTCAACAAAAGGGTCAAAGGCAGTGGCGTATTCTGATAAATTTAACAGGTATGCTGTTCTATAGTATTCGCAGGAAAAGTTTGGTGATCCATCCTCACGAAAAATATGAAATATTGGCAATTTAGAGGTTATTTTTCATGTCCAACAGAGTGAAAATAAAGAGGTGGGGTCAAGATTATCTACCCCCTCTCCCACCAACATGCCAGATTTCCTCCTCCCTTCACCCCATGACTTCGTTTAATTTATAAGCCATAAACAACTTTTTTCTAACTGTAATTAAATTGTCTGTAAGGATTCTTACCTTTTCTGCTAGATGGTGCACCTGTCTTAGAAGAGTGTCTGTTAATATCACTACACTAGAATATAGGCTACAAAGATCAACATAATAAAACTGTCACTATCAAAGAAAATCACTTATATTCACACAAATTATAGTTTTTTGTCCAATTTTATTTGAAAGTGAAGTCCAATCTACGAGATTTCATTATAAAGTGGTCAATTACTTTGTTTTTGAAGGGAGTATTCTTTCTTAAATGTTTAAGAAGCTCTTTTTCAATTGAAATCATTGATAGTCCAGTTAATCTTTCCTCGCCTTGTTTTGATCTACAGAAAGTTTTTATTCTTTTCAAAGCAGAAAAGGTTCGCTCTACAGTTGCGGTGGTGGACGGAATTGTCCATATTAGGGTAGCCAATTTATACACTTCTGGCATTACTGAGTCTAAATCATTTTGTCTCATGTATGGAACAATTTTCATTGCAGACATATTTTGAAATTCTTTCGAACTATACAAGACGGTAAGCTCATTCTTAAGCCGTATGTAGTCGAAGATAGGACCATATATATCTTTCAATTTGTTAAAATGCTCCTCGGGAAATGTATTTTTATTAGTAAAAGTGTTATATTTAGTATGATCCAAAAGAGAAATGAAATACAGATCATGAAATGATGAAAACCTATCAGTAATTTGTATCAAAAGATGATCACAAATTTCATTAAATAGCCGCTTGAAGCGTTGGTTAGGCTCATCATTTAAATGCTGTCTCTTTTTTTGCTGATCTGGTTGAAATTCAGGGGATGATTTCTCCCACAACTTTTTAAATCCACTGTCCCTAAAGTCTTGAATCAGGATTTTAACTTCTGAAATTTTCTCAAAACAATATGAAATATCCATACTTTTGGATTGCAAAATATTATATAATATATCAGTGTGACAAAATATAATAGAGAAAATATCAAGTAAGAAACCTGTTTCAAAACTATTTAAAAATGACAAAAATCCTTGGGATTGAACAATTGTGTCACTGTCCCAGTCTCCTGGATTTTCTAAAATGTTTTCAAAAAAACTTAACAAACATGTTTTGAACTCATGCACAGTGTTTACAAGTCGCGATGAAAAATTCCAACGAGTAGGTGCTACTTTTGGCAATTTTTTAGCAACAAACTTTGTTAGGGCTTCATTTCGTTTTGTTGACTTTGAAAAAAAAGCTGCTAGACCAGAGAGAGATTGGAAAAAGATGCGACACTGAGCAATACACGACACAGATTGCTGAAGCACTAGGTTAAGAACGTGACTGTAACAATGAACAAATAATGCTCGTGGATAATGTTCGCGTACTTTCTTTTGCAATCCACCAATATTTCCTGACATCACAGCTGCACCATCGTAAGTTTGAGCAACTAACTTTTCTCCAAAATTAAAAGATTTAGCTACTTGAAGGACATGTTCACACAAAGCTACAGCTGATCTGTCTTTACTCACGTCAGCAAAGTGCAGAAAGCGTTCTTGCACATTACCACTTTCATCTACATAGCGAACAACTGATGATAGTTGTGATTTGTTGCTGACATCCGTTGTTTCATCCAACAATATCGCCACAAACTGTGTTTTAGACACTTCTTCAAGGATTGCGTCACTCAATACACTATTAATAGATTGAATCAAATCGTTTTGAATTTGAGGGGACGTACCTCTAAATACAGTTGAACTATTTAAATGGTCTGCAAGTAAAGAGTCATATTCACTAACATAATCTAAAAGTTCCCTATAATTTCCTTTGTTTAAAGAATCTTCTGATTCATCGTGACCACGAAATGGTAGCTCTTGTTTAGCTAAAAAGCACACGGCATCAATGAGTCGCTCGAGTATCTGTCTGTTTTTCCGAACTTTTTCATTATGTTGAGACACGTTAATCTTTAATTGTTCGTTCAACTGTAAATCAATACGTGTCCTACCAAAAGCTTTTTGCTGAAGGTGAGCACTAATATGGTTCTTTGACCGTTCATGTTTTAGGACAGATTTTGTTAAAACATTTAAGTTCCCAAAACCCTTCTTTGTCCACACAGTACACTCGTTAGAAAAAAGCAAACAGGACCAACAAAATAACTTATTAAATTTAGAACTGCCCGCCAACCACTTTGTTTTATCATAGTTTGAAATATTAAAATGTCTAACATATTCACACTTTTTGTCTTTATGTTCTGTTACGAGTAGTGGCAGAGATGGACATGGCCTACCTTTATTAAAAATAAAAAGTTTTTCACTATAAGATCTACTACTAAATGAGTGATTTAATAAATCCTCCACTGGACAGTTTAGCACTTCTTCATTCATAATGCAATAATATCAATATACAAGTTTCCTCAAAATATAACTAATTGTTTATATACAGTACACCGATATTAAATCACAAAAGCCTAGACAACATTCTAGGATAAAATAAATAAACTAAAAGCGCGACCTAAATTCCAAAACGACCTACTACACGCCCGAGAACTACGAGCACTAAATACTTCAGTTCAAAATAAAAGAATCCCTCCACTACTCTCAACTGCTGGGGGGGTGAAAATCATGTTGCCAAATACATGTAGATAAATTATTCTATAGTGCAAAGGTATTGCACCGCAATTATTTAAGAAAACTTTATTTTAATGCTTGGTACAAGAAGTATCTTTTATTTTTACAAATACATGGATTAATTTAATATAATTTTACTTTAATTATGTTAGGCTATAATAATTAATCATAATAATAATTGATAGCTAGATTTATTTTTCAACATTTGGCACAAGTGCCTCCTTGCTTGCTGTTCGAGAATAGCAAGCCTTTAGTGGTAAAATGGTCGGTTTATTGGCCTATGTTTGGGGTTTGAGGAGAGGAGGGGTGGCTGTCACACAGACATTGGACAAGGTCATTAGGACCTCTCTTTCTTGAAGTGAAAGCTAGCTTGCGTTTCTCAAACAGCAAGCCTTTGGAGTTTGCTGATAGGTAAGAGCACTTGGAAGAAGAATGATTCAAAACACAATAATATCGGAAAATTAACAAATATAGATTTTCTAAGTATACATCTTTTGCAAATAATTATGGGTATGTGGCGCAGGACTAGCATACCCAAAGAATACGCCACTGGTCAAAGGTATATATATATATATATACTACTTCCAGCTTCCTAAATAATCTAATAATCTATGAATATAACAACGCTATAAAAATAACTCATTTTTAGATGTCTTAGTATATTTTATGACCATATTCACTTTTTTTTAAAGTCTTTTATAACAGAGTGTATTTGAAAAAAAAATATGTTTGTGTATTTAATATTATTTGTTTTAGATTTGTAACAACATCAAATCCATCATGGTTTAGATGGCTTATTAAGTATGTTTTATAACCATATTCACTTGGATTTGTAATGGAATATATTTTTCATTTCGTGATAATTCTAATCAAAAGTTCCAACTCTTAATATATTTCAAATTAATGAATAATTTCAAAATATAACTAAATGCATCCACATGTTGTAATGATACTGTTTTGGGCCCCTATTAGCTATCTGAAAGTCATGGTTTAAGTATTTTTTCTTTAAAGAACTGTATGTAAATGTTTATTTTAATACTTCATCCATGAATGACTAGGCACATTTGAAGCTTAATATTTTCGATACTAAATTCAAATTATATCTTTATTATTAATAGCGCTTTCAATAATTATGATTTATTTTAATGAGTTTCAAGCCCATAAGACATTTTAAGAACTAAACTAAGCATATTACGTTTAAAGCCTTTCTTATTTAAAAACTTCTTACGTTCTATTTAAAACTGTGGTGATGAGCTGGCCACCTTTTACCCAATAAGAAGCTAGCCTTCACAACCTCAGACTGACAAGAACTCACTCTTTCTCTGGCTTTCCGAGTAAGTTGGTTAAACGAGTGAGAACTATGTCACTTCAATGTTTAATTTAAAATATTAAAAATGCAATTAGTTAAATAAATCCTATATGAACATTTAAATCTACTAATTTCAACCATTATAAACGAAAATAAAAGCTAACTAATAAATAAATCCCACAGTGGGCTAGGCATATCATAGTAGTAGTGTGTGGGGCTTATGGGAACAGCGCTGTGATTGGCTTAGAGCTCGTCACGTGACCACCCCCTCAATCTCTGATTAGATGTTCGAACTGGGTCATGGCTTTCCCCCTACCCTGACCCCTTTTCCCTCCATTTACCCTCTGGTTATTTCCATAACGACATGGGCTAGCAACCTGTTTCCTCCTTCAATGTCGCAAAGGTTTATTTCTGGCCTTCTATGTGGCAATGGGTTTTCCGTCATACGTGGCGCCAGTTTGGTGGCTTGACAAGAGCGGTCGCCTCGATCTGTGTAACGCCATCATTGCGTGTGATGTCGCAACACTCCACCTGGGTTTTCCTTGATGACTCACACCTGGCGCCAGTTTGGCGTCTCGACAAGACATGTCCAGACAGGAATAGATCAAGACCTTGAATGAGCTATCTAAAGTACATTCACCACCCGAGTTTACTTGGATGACAGCTTAAAAAGTCACTATAAATATTCCCTAACTTATCCCTACGCCAACAGCTGACACCTGTGATAGTTAACCACAGTAATTTAGGCCAATATTATTTATATATTTATCTGACATCGGGCACAAAGCTTATTTATCATTTTATTCCACTTTAAAAAATATTATTCACAGCACTTTCACAAAATGTCTAGTGGAAATAGCTTCAAAATGCTGACCAACGAATTTAAAACATGTAATAGATCATAACGCAAACAATCTACTTAGAATGGTGCATTCACGCAGTGGATAAAAATATGTTATTCAGTTAAATATTTTGTAATACAATAAAAATAATAATAAAATCATTTATTTTATTTAAAAAATGACAAGTATTTTCTCTTTTCTAAGTAAATATGATGTCCGTATTAAAAAAGTATTAATGTATGCACTACATTACACATTATAGATAACATTCCAAAACGAAGAATAAGTACTTCTAATTATGTTTAAAATATTGTTTTGGATAGGATAAAACGAGATAAATTAAAAGTAATGAAATAGTGTGAGAAAGCTTAAGTTTACTTTTATAAATGTATAATATAAGATGTAATTAAAAAATTTATCATTTATAACAAAACAGTGATCTTTTACAGGTTTTGGCAACCCAAAAGCTAAACATATGATTTTTGAACTGTTATTCAGGTAAAAAGCTGTCGTGAATAGATTCTAGGTAGCTGAGATATTGACATACAGCTGTTGTTCTTAGGTTAAATTCACTAGAGTCACGACTATCCAGCCTAAAGTGGCGGTATTCAGGGCTAGATAATACGGAATCTGAGTGTAAATAATCTTCAGCATGGGTTTGCCTCATGTAACCTACACCTTCCTTGACCCAGCTTCTGTTTCCAGCAACATCAAAACAATGCTGCTATCTTCATCTCTCTTGACACAGATTCTGTTTCCCGCCAGATTAAAACAGCCATTGAGTAGCCATTTGTTAAGGTGGACATTATGGTTGAGTGAATATGATTATTCAGTTAAACATAGGAAAGGAGTTAAATATGGCAATGTGGACAGATTATCTATAAAGGCATGAGTAGTTACCTTGGATAGTAGTGATAGTTTTAAACTGAGCCAGGAGAATGACCCAGATTGTCAAAAAGGGAAGGATAAACCCCAATTCACAACAATAGAGTAAATGCTGTAGAGGGAAACCAAGCAGGGTTTAAGACTAGTTGTACCGAGGTGAGAAATAAAAAATATTCTGCGTGAAAACCACGATTAAATGTAAGAAGCACACGCTGGGAGACGACCCACAATTGAAGGATTGCAGTATCGTTTTGGGGGCCATCGAGACGACAAGATGTGGATGACTATGTAGCCAGTTGCGACAACTGCCAGAAGAGTAATCTGAAGGGAATAACTAAACCAGAATTAATTAAGTTACCAGAAGAAAACCAACCCTTTGAGAGAATCGGAGTAGATATTTTCGATGCTTTGCCTAAGACGATGGATGGGAATAAGTACATTCTAACTGTTTTAGACAATTTTTCGAGATAATTGGTGATGATATCCAGACCAGAAAGCAGAGATATTTGCTAGAATATCAATTTCCGAGTGGATTTTAAAGTTTGGAGTTATGTCAAGTATGTTGTCAGACCAAGGGACTAATTTGATGTCAGATCCAATGCCGCAGTTATTTAAATTGATAAAAGTTGATGAATTGAATATGAGTCTAGGATACCCGCAGTGTAATTGTAAAACGAAGCAAGGACACCAAACAATCAGTTGAATGCTGTTTCATTTTGTCAATGAGGATCAGAATAATTGGGACAAATATCTGCCTTTTGTAGTAACAGCGTGTAGCACCCGAGTACATTTGAGCACTAAGCTAACACGTGATCTACGGGAATAAGATGAGTACGCCGTTCACCAGGATTAAGTTAACTTCACAGGATTGTCTAATAGCTTTGTATTACAGGTAGCTGCTAAACTACAAGGGCTGTGGAAGAAGGTGCGCAAGAATAGCCATGATTCGTTCTTGAGACATGCCAGGCAACATGACAAGAAGGCACAGGCAGCTAATCATCACGTCGGAGACTGGATATGTTTAACGCATACCATCCTGAAAAAGAACCAGATTAGGAAATTTCAGAAGAAATTCATGGGGCCATTCCAAATCTTAGAGGTCTTAAGTAAGATCACCGTACGCCTTCAGCTCCCATATTGCTCAATAGTAGCTCAGTTCTATCTCCAGGTCCAGAGATTCGTCCAAGGGGTGGACCACGTAAGATGCCTATCAACCTGGAGGTTGACAGGAGTCGAACAGTTCCAGCCTTCAGATCATGGATTCGACACCAGTAGCAGCTGAGAAAATACGAACCAGCCTTAAGCTGCCAAACCATCGTTACAAGTTTCAGCCTCATCAGCCGTGAAGTATATTGCGTGTTGTGTTGTTATCTCTCTCTTAGATTGCCAAGAGCTACACTCGTAGTGTAGAGAGGCTGGAAAGGACCAGTAAAAGAAATGATGGCTAGAGACTAAAGAAACCTTGAATGGTTTTTTTATCCTATAGGATTAACCTATGTATTGTTATCTTGTAATTGTAATGTGTTTTTTTTGCAACATTGTAATTATGTCTTTAGGTTTGGATAGTTTAAATGTTAATGTTGGGAAAGTCATGGGTTCAATCCAAGCAGGATTTAATTTTCATCCAATCACTAAACGCAGGAATAACATTTAAATATGAAAGGGACTTAGTATTGTCGGAGATTAATTATCAAATAGTTTTGCATTTTGGTATTAAGCCCTTATTGGAAGAGCATAAGCAGTTGGAGGATTGAATTGAGATTGTCCAAAAATTGGGAACAGGGTTATTTTTCGAAAATCAGGGAGAGGATATTTGGGCAGTTAACTTACTCGTTTCTTTAGAACAGTTAATTTAAGTTTTTCATAAATTTAGTGTAGAACTATGTAGCCTAAATAATTTGATGCCTACCAAGAGCTCCCGTAAGGAAAGGTCCTTGTTCGATCCAAGAGGTAAAACATTTACGAATCTGTTCAAAACTCTGGATTCTGAAGGTCTTACTTTGTTATAGGAAAGATTAGACCATTTAGATCAGGAGCAAGATGGACTATTAGTGGGCTACGAAAATCAATCAGTACTCATGAAAGGTTTACAAGGAAAAATAGTGAATAAGCTTATACCTAAATTTGCACAAGATTATATTGAACATTATCAAAGGTTGTATGTACAGTTTAATTCCAGGATGGAATCCTTAGTTAAAGGAATGCACATCCTTACTTCACATGTAGATTTAAATGGACTATTATTGAGAGTATCAGAAGGGCTAACAAACGTTCGTTTAGAGTTGAGTAATGTCCATTATGTTTTGGGAACTAGTTCAAAAAAACCATTGTGTATTATGTTCATTGAGCCGGAGCTATTTTCAAAAATACTAACAGTAGAAAGCGAGAACGTGAGGACTCCATTCTCAACTCTACATTCAGTGAAACCAGTGAATTCACACGATTGTTACAAAATGAATTCTGTAAATTCTGTTTTAATAGGAGATAATTTGCAGTTAATTGTTAACATACCTTTATTGAGGAGATAAGTAGTTTTGGAACAGTATAAGATTCATACCAGTCCAATACCTTCGTATCAACCAAAAACGTATACTAAATTTGACCTTAGTGAAGTACTTTTAATAAGCAAGGATAATATATATTTTAGGTCACTAGACCAAAGCTATTTTTTGGATTGTAAGGGACAAAATTGAGTCATTTGTCCAAATAGCTTAATGCCTCTAGACAATAATGCAGAGAACTGTATCCTTAATTTGAGATGTCTAGAGTTGATAATAGTATGTGTAAGAGAAGAGTAAGCATTTTGAAGAGTCCTATTTTTAAAAGAATTATGTCAGAATGGATGTATACCGTGTCTGTAGACACTGAAGTTACCTTTGTATGTAGGGAAAGCATACATCCCATCCCTTCCGTTACCAAGACTCTAACGCATTCAGGAAGGCTTTTTTTAAACACTTCAGCGCATATTGAACCTAAGAATCAGTGGAATGCTATGCAGCTACCTGAAATAAACATATTACTGGTAATGGTAGTTTTAATTTTTCCTATTTAGAGGTTTCAACACACTTACAAAAAGAACTAAAAAGTCATGTCATTTCCAGTGGCTCAACAGTGGACTTTGGTAAACTAATTATCCAAAGCAAAGATAAGAATTTAGGAAATACATTTTAATAAATTAATTGCTTACAACTATGGAATTCCCAGTGTAGTGATTCTATGTTGTATTATTGTAACCTTGCTATATTTGTTAAGAAAGGTGCCAACTCACTTTACCTAATGTAAATGTAGCAATACCACTAAGCCTAGTAGAAAATATGACAGAAGATGTGTCGTAAAATTCCAGAGTAATTGGGTAAATATGTATAAGTGTAAGAATGAAATGCTTGAATTGTTGTTGATGAGTCAATATATTGGAAAACGTGATGCAATATCGTGATAAAAAATCGAGGTAATGTTATAACCCTTATCTATGTTGGATGTTAATTTTAATTTTCATAACTTCATTGGACCTACGTGACTAAAAGCGCCTGCTTAATAAACTTGATGTAATGAATTATAAAACATTAAAGAGCAATGCTGACTACGTACAACAAAATTGCATTAGTTGTGTAGTAGCGAGGCCATATCGGGCTATAATAGTCCTTGTTTTATTGACATCAGGGCTGACACATTATAATCTATTTCAGAGGCAGTGATGCTGCCAGACGCTGGACCATAGTAGACTCGTTAGTATCATCGGGTCATCAGTAGTACTCGTACTAGAGGGTGACCACTGAGCCTAGGGTCTCAAGTTCAAGTTCTGTATGGGGTCGCCAGCCGTGTCAGTCATAATATCAGTCTAAGTTTTCTTGACTTATCCAGTTCATCCACGAGCGTAAACATCAATTCCTTATATTTCTCTCATATCACATTTAACATAACATTTTTTATTACCTCTTAGTTCTACTATTAAACTAAAATTCGAAACTTTCAATATCATTTCGAGCATAACCAACTATCTTCCACTGGTCTATCCTTCCCTGCAAGCTTTCCTGAGGGATCGAATCCATGGAAGGGGGAAAGGCGACAAAACTGAGATTATGACTTTTACAACGAGTCATGTATTTAATACCAAATATAATGTTTGATGACTCACCAAATACTTTAATTCAATTAGTGCAATCTCCTTGTTAAATTGCAACATGACTAGATCGAACTTCGTCATCAGCTGGTCCTGGATGGCCTGACGAGTTTCAATGTGCTTGAACTTCAGCAGCATTTCAAGGGCCTCCTCGGAGGACCTGAGAAACACAACTTTCTCGCTCATTTGTTTAACAGAATACTTTACAAGCCGATTATTTAATCACAATACCAGGTTTTCAATGATTAAGTTTTGGAACATTGTTAAAATTTATTAATTTAAGGAATAATAATTTAAAAGTAATTTATAGTAAGTGAAACCGTATTATCAGCAAGTGGGAATGTGAAAGCAGCACTGGTAAGTCAGAGAGCCTAAACTCTAGCATACCGGTCTCAGTGTGTTATTTGTCTGGTCGTCCTCACCTGAGTACTTTGAAGGAATCATCTATGAAATACTTGGCGTCATTCTCTAAGAGCTCAACCTGCTTATAGAAGTTGGTGATGAGTGCCTGCCAGCTCTCCTCATTCTGCTCTGAAAACAAGTTGAACTGTGCGTGGGTGATGGGGCTCATGAGGTCCTTCACCTTCTGGCACGCCGTGTCTACTTGAGAGGGGTCGTTCACGATCGCCCTTAGCTCTGCGCCAAAGATGTTCTCGAAATGGTACAGTACCTTGAATCAGCACGTACATACCTTTTAATTTGGAATTGTGTGTATACTTTTGACCACAAATTTAGTTCAATACATTAGTTTTAGACTCAGCAGTGGACTTATTTCAATATAAAATAGTTTCACTTTATTCCAGAAAATATGAGGTTTGATATATATTTATATATATATATATATAAATATATCACACACCTTTTATAATGCTAAATGAAAATGATTTATTATGTTTTGGACCACAAATAACTTCTGATCTATTTCACTAAGCTGCTACAAGTATGACCATTTACCCACTGTAGAAATTGTGTTCATATAGTTAATTAATAAGGATAAATAAAGGATTGTATCTATAAAACGGTATGGTATTATTGAGAATAAAGGTGTATGAGCATTGCACGCTAAATCCAAAATGCCAGAGTTTAAATCCTTGTCCAAGACAAATGATTCAACATAATTCTAAGCAACCCTTAATAATCGCTAAGACCAATCCCTATAATCTGAACAAGCAAGGAAAAGAATAAACTCTTAAAAGAGATGTATGTTTAAGTAGTAGGACCTAATTTGGCTTCCCTAATTCATAGCCACCAAATATTTGGTTAGAAAAATGGCTGTGCACCTTGATGAATTTATGAAATTCTTGAAATATGTTTGTTGTTTAAACCATCTCTCTGAACAATATTTTTGTTTTTAAATGCTAAGCACTGACTCACAAAAGCTGCGTATCCTTTGGTTAAATTAAAACCTTGCTTGATTACACTATGGCTCTATGTTTTAAACTACACCATAATATAAACAAACAATGTAAATCACTGTACCTTTGTGAGCTCATGAAGTTCCTGGCAGACAGTTTCTATGTAGTCCGTCTTTCTGAAAAGTCTCTTCCTGTCAAACTCCCATCGTTGTCCCTTGCCACTGTGCTCAATCTTCTGACGCGTGTCCATGTAAGAATGCTTCCACATTGCTACCATTTCTTGAGCCTCCTCGATCTGTTTCATGGTGGCCGCCATGTCACCACGACTTGAATTAAGAAACATAATTGTTAGTAATTAAATTACAATAAACACTATCACTTTTATTGCACTATGCAATATCATACTATTGTTTAATCTATATAAACATATATGCTAAAACTATTGAGAGGGTACCACACTAACTATGATGCAATTAGATAATCTCAGGTGCAAAGTATGTCCTAAATACTTTGTTAGAAGCAACCACTTTATATTGACGTAATTGATGCTCTCTTTCGTGTGAAACACACGCGATGATTATTATTGGATACATTTCCCTTGGCTCTGAGTTTTATTGGGGACCATCAATATTTTGAATGCTTTGTGCTACTCAAGATGACAATTTTTAGTTTTTTGAAGTATTATTTATTCCTTAGGCCCTCCGCAAACGGGTCTACTGTTTTACAACGTGAGCTTCAAACGGTTGCACATGCAACTGTTTAGTGACGTGTAGGGGAGTGGGGAGCCGCACATGGGTCGACAGAAACGGGACCGGTTTTAAATCAGTTCCCAACTCGTCACGTGCGATCGTGCTTGCAGGTCGCGAAACGGTTTCAATTGCACGGTTTTATGGTGTGAAATTGTTTAAGACGTGTTATTCCAGCGTTTTTCTAGCATATATTCTTAGTATAGCGTAAACTCTTGACATTTTGAAGTGTTGTTTGTTGACATTCAAAATGAATTATCAGGCGTAGAATATAACATTCGTTGAATAGGTGGAAAAGGAGAGTGCTATATAATTATAAGCTTCCTGGGTACTCCAGGTAAAACATTACTGAAAAAGCATGGCAAGAGGTAGCAGCCGAAGTAAAAATTAGAGGTATGTAGTGGTATTTATTTTATTTATTTATTATTTTTTGTTAGGTATTTATTTAACAACACACACTGCTAATATTGTTAATAGGTAATATTAATTAATAATAATATTCCCTATTTCTGGTACAGTGTATTGCCAGGGTACAGATGCACGAGGAGAAAGAAAATAGTTTGCCAAATAATTCCTTAAAGTAGCCGCCGAAGAACCGTCATGTATTACAAGTTGTCTTGTCATGTTGATAGCTTCTACCACCATCTCGTTATCTTCTGCCGTATCTGGTGGCCTGTAATCAATACCCTCGCGTTTACATACCTAGTTGTGGAGGACGCAAGCAGCTTTTACATTGGTATTCACTGTTCCTGCTTTTCGACACCGTATGAGCCCATTTAATACCGTGAACTTTTCTGCTGCCATTCCAAAGGCGCATTCAATAGTTTTCCTTCCCCAGCTCAATCTGTAATTAAAAATCCTTTTTTTTCTTTTCTTTTTTTTTCCATATGGTCTCATTACATTGCGTGACAATATGAACGCTTCATCTCCCACAAAGTAGTAAGGACATGGACGGTTTGTTTCATCGTATCTCAACGGGGAAGGCGAAGGAATGTCAAAACCCCCATGGGTCATCCATAATTTCATTGCACTGGCGTTGAAAATACCTCCATCACTGTTTCGTCCGGCGTCACCTGGTTCAATCACTGTGAAAAGCCCATCTGCATCACAGCACGCCATTAGGACGGTAGAGTGGTATAAATTGTAGTTGTGATTTAGAAATTTCTCTATTTTGGTGTGCTTCCCGTCCACACCCTCGATGCAGTTTGGAAGGTTCCATATCATCTCAAAGCGATCAGCAATTATTTTCCATTGATCTTCTATAGGTACCCACATATACATTTCATTCAATACGTTCCAGAATATTTAAGTAGGGTCTTTAACAATAGTTCCGATTGTGGTCTCCCCTCTTGCAAAAATATAAAGAAAGTGACACAAATGTACATCTTTTTGCCAAGTACCTGTAAAAAAAAGTAAATAAATCAAATATAAAAATGAAAAACATAAATAGATATTATTTTATTTTTATTTTAGTGCTATTATATTTAACATAATATGTAACTGTATTCATTTCATTGATTTCAGCGACTGAGTGCAAAGAGAAGTGGCGTAATCTTCGTACAGTTTTTATACTTAAACTGAAATCTCCGCCAAGTGGATCCAGAAGAAAGTTAAAGGCATACTATTTGGAAGATGCCATGCAATTTTGTGTGCCATTCATAAAAGCGTTGGCTCCTCCCTCATCCAGAAATTTGCCACAAATATCACTGCACAAAATGACAAACGAAATATTTGAAAATTCAAAAAGATGTGATGATGATAGTGGCTCTATGGAGGATCAATCGACATAGTGCAGTCCTCACAAGCATCATCGCCACCCACCACCACCACCACCACCACCTCTGATACAAGCACTATTCACCTTCTCCCCAGCATCGCCTGAGAAAACAGTACTGCCTCAACCAACTCGAGCTAAGAAAAGCTTGAATGTCAGGAATAAATCAGCAGTGGACGCAGATAAATGTGTGGCTGAATATTTCAAAGCCAAAAAAAGCAAGACTGGAAACAACTGCTAACGTAGAAGCTACTAGCGCTCACAAAATTGAAAGGAAAGAGACTCTCAAAATGTTTCTACTGAGCTTGATACCTGAAATAGAAGAATTTACTGATTCTCAAATTAAACTATTCAAATGCAAAATTGTCAGCGTTATTGATGATATATCAACCCCATCACTGCTCCACTCTTCACCATTTATCACAATGGGCTCACCACAGTCGAATTCAACGCATACCTCTGAACCTTCACATACCTCTGCAATTTATCCGGTTTCAGAGTCATTACAGGAACAAGCATCGCCGGCACATCAGTTTTGTACAGACTTTGCAGCTTTGCAGCTTTGCAGAGGCTCTCAACTCCAACTATTATAAAATGTGAAAATTTGACTTCAACCATAGTTATTAAGATATGAACAGAAGTGTATATTTCTTAGTTTTTTATTGTATTTTTTATTTATTTAAGTTGGACTTTTGTAATTTTGTGTTTGAACCAAAATAATGCGTGATAAATAAAGCTTACCTCAGAGTTATTAATATTCTTTCTTCTGCAATCACACACTCTCTCATATTTGTGTCCATCTTCTATATGGTAGGAAAAACCATCTTTACCAATTCCAGGTAATAATCTTTGGACATTCTGTAAAATGCTATAAACTTAGTGTCTGTTTGATTCAATTGTTCTGCTGCTACGAACAGCCTGCACTTGATATTTCTCTATACATCAGGATGGTGCCAATATTCCCTTCATACTGCTCTTCGTAGTCTGCGGTATTGATAATAGTCAACTATGTCTTCTTTATCTGAACTACTACTTGACACGTTGCCAAAACTAGCTTCAAGAATATATACTAAACGTGTTTCCATCGCAACACTCTATATTACTATGTACTATGAAACTTTTGACTGACCCAGACTCAGTCGCGTTTGTGTGCGGACGAAGAAAATCAATCAATTGCAAACCGGTTGTACAATAGTCTGATGTGCAACCGGTTTGAAACTCGAGTTGCTAAACAGTCGACCTTATAGTACATTATTTTAGTTCGCAATATGCTTTTTAAAGTATAACTTTTAGCTAAAATATATTGGTACTTGTGAATACAAAACTAAGAAAGATGTTATAAACATTTACTTTGAGATTTCAGGTAAAGTGAAAACAAAATTAATTACTAATTATATTGGATCTAAAATAATGTTACTGCCCCCGTCTTGTACCTGTAAATGTGGGCTTGGACTTTGTCAGGGCGTGTTATGGCCAAGGTTAAGGTGGAGGTGATTGTGTTTACTTGTGTGGGTTCGTGATTGACGTTATAATTGGTTTTTAAAAAGGTTTATTAATATTACTATATAAATTAGAAATGTTATGTGGATAATTATATATGAATGAAAGAACTTAAAAAATATCCGGAAGATTATGACAAAACGAGGTGTTGCTAGGATAACCAATAACATGTTTGACTCCCAGGTAGTCCCTACACGGTCTCCGAACCACGGTACCTTGGGCTCAAGCGGTAACCCTCTTCTACGAATAATTATGGACAGGCGTCCTAGCCTGCGTAGTCCTGAATTGGGCAGAATGACCCCTAAACTGCGATGATGTTTATTCAGCCCCGATGGCTGGATCTCCTACATTTTATCCTGGCTTCTGGCCTGATTTATGACTAAAGAATGCTGACAATGTTTATGTGGTCAGCTCCTCTATTTGTTTACAAGCTAATCACAACAACCTGCAACACTCATTTTGTCATTCGCAATCCACAACATACAATACTATACAAATATGCCTTTCAAATTAGGTCATGCGGTTACATTAGCATAATTGAGAAAATTGAGATTTTTTTTAATTTGAAGAATTAAAAATTAGAATAATCTAAGGACCAAAAATATGAACTGTTTATAAAGTGTTTGTGACTGACGGATGCAATCAAAATGAAAAAATGAGTAGTAATTTGTTATATTTGGACAAGGAATATACAATGGAGTTTTTAAAGTGAAAATTAATATTATATTAGTGTTTAAGAAATTATTAACTCAATTATTAATTCAAATAATAGGCCTAGGTAAGTTCTTAATAAAGTTACACAATTTAAGTATATAGGAAATATTTAACTTGAATTAGTCAATAAAATTTAAGATAAATTTCCTGAAATGAAGATAATAATATATATTCATATATACATGATCTAGTGCAAAGGTTCCAAAAATGTGTTCTTTGCAAAGATATTGTAAAGAAAAATAGAGAAACTAGAGGTGACAAGATCTCAAAATTGTGAATTTGTGCAGCCATGAACTGTGTATAGGTAAGTAATGGATATAAATTATCAAGCTCCTGCAGCGTGCTGTGAAGTAGTGTAGGTATTAATTAATATAGAGCGTAAGTACATAACCTCAGTCAGCTTTGCCCACCCGCACCTTCTCGGAACCATGCAAAACATCTCGAACGTCATTGAAGCACATAGACTGCCCGTGGTGAAAAAAGATAGAGACACTCGATGGTTCCAACTAACCCCGCTTTGGAAGTTTCTATTGCATATTGAAACCTCGTGTTTCTTTTTCACCTTCAGTCAACTGCAGTTCAGTCAGTATTCCGTCAAGAGTCGAAACAAATCAGTCACAGTGCGGTATTATTTATTTATGAGTGGCTTTAGTGCGTGCTTTTCAAATTTAGTTTTTTTAAAAACTATTACGTTGATACATGATTTTAGATCATCCGTTTTGAGGACGAAACAACTACACTTACAGGTTTTTTGAAGCACCTATGTAGTAATTTTGAAAATATAATCGATATTATTTTCATAGATCACTGTCTAAACTCTGTATCCTTGAAAAAAAAATCAAAACCTCCATCACAGAACCTCCAATAACTTTGGACGCAACAAAAGCTAACAGGCTATGTCTAAATATTATGTAAGATGCAATTTATTTTTTAAACTTTGAATAAAGTTTGTCTTTGAGGAAGGTGAGACTGTTCACGCGGCATAAAAGGCAATGGAATTTTTAAAATATATGAACTGGTGTTTGAAATTTTTGATATTTAGAGCTTTTTATGCGTAAATGTGCATCTCTAGCAGTATACGTACCCATTATTTAGAAATTCCATTATTGGGAAGGTGGTTCGCCATAAGCATCCTTGTTATTTTGCTAGGGAAGTTTAATCTGTCCGTTATAAAGAATAATTCACTATTGAGAGGTGTCCGCTAAGGGAGATTTCACTTTACTAGTTGGATGTATGAGAGTGATAAGATAACTAATGATATCTCTTATTGTCATTGTTTTATAAGTCTAGAATGGATGTTGCACTCTGGTAATGAGACTCTTCTAGAATTAACTTTCAAACAGAGTCTTATGGGCAAATCATTTTTCATACTACCAGTTCAAAAATGAATAAAAAATCTCTGAATATTTTGCAATATCACTTATGTATTAACGGCATGAATTGACACGATGTTTATCCCAAAATAATGTAGTAGAGTCCTTCAATGTGCACTCCTTACATTTTACTAGAGTTCCGTACCAGCTTGGTTTTGGGTGAGCTCACCCCGTGTTCTATGCGTTTTGAATGAGATGTTATTGAATGACAAATCCTCATTACGGGAACTCCCTGTGCAGCCTTGAGTTGGTTCATTTTAAGCCCAGTCAGCTTTGACAACCCCGTCTTCCAATTTTAACAATCCCACCCCTTTCCCTTTCCATTATTGTATCTTTCTCTTTATTTAAAAAGAGAGGAATGTAAAATATTCAAATGGTACCTTATCTTGCCTTATGGCAGCGCCACTATCGTACTAGCGCTTTCTCTTGCCGAGATATGGAACTAGAGGAAGTAATTTATAGTCTGGAAGGCCTTTTTTCCTATAAGAATCCTTCATGTAGTAATATTCTGATAAGAAAAAAGACCTCCCAGACAGACATAAGTCCAAATTTTGTTGGTTTTCATAGACTTTTTAACATTGCTTGGTGACTTCTATTATATATATATATAATTTTAATTTTAAAGTATTTTGATCAGTAAAATTAACTTAAATTGGATACTAATAGTTTTAAATAAAGTAAACTAAACTTACTAACAGCTTAAGGTTAATTTACTTTTTAAAATACTAATTTTACTGATCAAAATACTTTAAAATTAAAATTAAATATTTTATAAAGTAAATTAATCTTAACCAGGAAAAGGAATATTATTTAATTTCATATAAAGGGTATGAACCTATTAGCTTAAGTTTAGCTTAGTATAAATATATATATATATATATATGTATATATATATATATATATATATATACATTTAACGCCCAGCACGTGGCTGTGTTGTTGACCGGTCTCAACGCAGTGTTGCCAAACTTCATTATTCTGACCTTTAACTAGGGATGTGGTATCGAAAAAAAGTATCGATACTGTACTAATTAAAAGTATCGGTATCGAAATTTTAATCTGGAAAAACGTTTTTTTATCTAGTAATAATAACTTCAGCTTTTGCGTCATAATTGTATTTTCATATTTATTTAAACATTAAAAACTATAATGATTTTTAATATTTTATAATGCATTTTTAAAGATTCTGATTTGCTATTCAACTTCTTAATAAACTTCCATAATTCACTTCTGGGAGGTGCCACTTTTTAACTACATTCGTCGTTTATATACTCTATCAATATAGATTATTAACTCTTGACATAGAATATAAAAATGAACGCACTCCCCTGCTTCATCTGCTTAAACAACGCACATAAAACTTTCTGCTTTGTCTGATTGGGGCACCATTTACTTGACTGAGTTCGTTGAGTTCCACATAAGCTTCTTTTGTTTAGTTTGTGATGACCATGCTCATTGCTAAAGGAGTACCACTCGCATGTTGCCAGGTCAGGCATAAGGCTGTATTGATAAACAAAGGTGAAAGAACACCTATGAATTATGATGAGCTAAGAGAGATTGAATGCTAGAGTTGCTTCTTGCTTGTCATGCAGAGAATGAGTGAGAGTTAATGAATTGTGACATTTGTTCTTCCTTCACAGTCCACTCGAGTAAACATACTATCCTAGCATGAGTGAAGATAATAAAAAAATTGTTTATTTTGGTACCGATACAATATCAAAAGTATCGGGAAAAGGGTATCGAGTACAAAAATACTAGTATCGAATGGAAGATATTGATACTATTAGAGCATCGATACTTTTTTCACATCCTTACCTGTAACTACTAAAGACGGTCATGGTTATATAGACGGCCTCTAAGAAAATATCACCGTTAAAGAGCATATGAAAATATATTTAATTTATAGGACAAAGCATGAATACAACAATAAATATAAGTAAGTCAGGGACTAGTTCAGAGTTTAAACTCTATAAGAAATATAATGCCAAATCAGACCAAAAAGAGTTTCATTGGTAACCATATCAATGACGATTTAAATACGGGGAATAAAATGGGGGGATTACCGACTTCATTCACACGTGATGAAACAATTTATTGAAATGAGGATGTCATTAATAATATTACTATGATAAGATTACTATAAGATTAGTCATACCTGAGAAGAGCTTTGAAGTTGAGATTGACATCCACCTTGTTGCAGAGCACGTAGGCGATTCTCTCTAGAAGACCAATCATCTTCTCATCAGTTGAGTAAAACTGGGAGAGCACCCAGATCATGTGAAGTCCATCCATCATAGAGGGAAGGATGTCTGTAATCGTGCGGAAGTCCGTGGCATTTGAGATCGTCTAGAAATAAAGAAATGATGATCTGCGTTAACCATAATAAAAAAATGGATGACGTCAAGCTTGAACCTTGAACCTTGAACCTGAGACCAATATGTAAATAATAAAAATAGTAATACAACCCGTTTCTGTACCATTTATTTATTGATACATGATATTAGATGTTTATTTAAATAATATAATATAGCTAATATATTTAATCTCACTTCATTTGTTAACAAGATAACTAGATTCAAGCAAACAGCTATATTGCTCTTAGAAATTAATTAAATAATAACGAATTTAATATATTTATTAAATAATTATCTACATACTTTGAAGAGATGTTGCACCTTGAAGAGGAGGGGGTGAGTGTGAAGCAGAATATAATGATGAGTTAGCAGAAGAGGAAGGAGTGGGTCCCACTTGAAAAGAGGATGAGACAGAAAAAAAAATCACCGAGTTCGGACGAACTAGCTGTAGAAATGATAACTACAGCAGAAGAAGGAATACAGGATGCTGAGAGTGATAGGAAAGGAGAACAAAATAATCAGAAACTGGAAGAAGGGAATTTATATCATCAATTTTAGAGAGATGTATTAGCTATACGCTGATGTGCCACCCTATGAAATTGAAGGATGTTAGGGAGAGGAACGGCGCTGATTTAATGAACAGAGGTCTACAACAGACTTGATCTTCGTTGATGGAAAGAAGGTATGAATTAGGAAAGGCATTTGCAATGGTATTTATGAATGTGGAGCAGGCATATGATAGTGTAGAGATTAAAATAAAGTCTGGAAAGTGGTGGAAGAGGCTGGAATGAGAGTAAAGAGTATGCACTGTATGAAGATAGCATCAGTTGTGTTAAAATATAGAAGAATTGAATGGAGTGGTTTCAAATTCAAAATGGAATGAAGCGTGATTGAGGTGGAGGGTGGAAGTAGAGTGGATCTAACAAGAAGAGGACATTAGGGGAATTATTCTTTATGTGTTAAGAGATCCGCTATGGAAAAGAGAAGGTTCCTTGAAATGTAATAAAGTAATGTATAGGGTGAACTTTGTACTCATGGTCACATATGCATCAGAAACATGGACATATAATGTAAGTGCGACCAGGAAAGTGGATTACAGTTAACGTTAAACATGTTTATTAAATTTGAACTTATATCTATAAAGCTTAATGTGTGTTTGTGTGTGTGTGTGTGTGTGTGTGTGGAGGGGGGTATTAAACAGGGCCTATAATATGGAACCAGCCTATCAATGACAAAATTGAATTCAAATCTAAACAACGCAACAATTTTAACAGGTTCCTCTCAAGAGAATGTGTGTTTCATACCAACAATCAATTAGGACCCTGCAGAACGTGACATCCCTTTTATTTTGAGACAGAGACAGTTTCCAGTTAAACTAGCGTTCTCGATGACTAGTAATAAGTTACAAGGTCAAGCCTAGGATAGGCTTGGTATTTATCTGTCCAAGCTATTTTTCAGCCATGGCCAACTAAACGTGGCTTTTCCAGGGTGCGAAGCTCAACAGACGTAAGGGTTAAAGTCGTAGACGGGTCAAATTTGAGGACACTGATACTGATAACCCATACAGTATTTACAAAAATACATAGCACCTATATAGAGAAATGCAGTTTATTTACTAAAAATGAAATTAATTTAGTTACATTTCTCTCTAGCCGCTCTTAGTTAATTTAATTAAGTGACAAAAATATAATCTTATAACAAGCTAGTCAAACTCAACAAAACCTACCCTTCCATGCATTTACAAATTGAAGGTTCGGTTTTGTTAGGATGCGTGGAATTTATATCAGCATGTAACAGACAGGCTTAAAAAAACTAGTAGTTAAAATAACTGGTTTAATTTAGACATCTTGACAATTATTTGGTCCTACTTTCCACTTGGCTCTATGCAGTGATCTGTAGTTGACTGTAGCCTAAGCAAATGTTGTGGGGCTATATCCAAGCAGGGTTCCATTACAATAGGTTTGACTCAGCTCTATATTATCTACGAGTATAATGTACATAATTATGTGATATTGTGCATAATAGACTATCTTTCCTCTCTTTAAAATATATAGAAACAAATCATGTTCTGTTTTTAGAAATATGTTAACTAACCATAGCAAGCAATAAAATGTTATGTGCTGGTAAAATGTTTGATTGGTTTTTGAATATGACCTGAGCTTTTATTTTGTGGAATATTCAAAGAGTCTTTCATTTTTATACGGGGGCGGAGCGTGATTTTTATTTTTTGGTGGGGCCGGGTCAATGCTTACCGGTAATGATTTTTTCTCGCCATGTGTTAACATAATAAAATAAATTCATTTCTAAGTTTTCCTCATTGTTTAAAAATCACTAGAATTACTAAATCACTAAACAAATCTACAAACAGATAGAATAAAAGTTTAGAATTAAACTTATCATGTGATGATATTACTTGTACAATAGTAGGGCGCGTCTGTCTCTCAAAGACAGTTCATGAGTACCACAGTATTATAACCGTTCTATTAATCTGCCTAACATATGCCTATTTTTTAACACTTGTTCATTGTGTTTTTGGACTGAAATCTTGACCACGGAATCTATCTTTGATGCAATTTTACTGTCCCGAATGTTTTAAACTTAAATGAATTTTCCAAATAAATTCCATATTCCTCAGGTTTTTTAATTCCTTTACTTAAATGCTTAAGATTCTAACCGCCAACCGCTGTCCAAAATCCTTACCACAAATGAATAAACAATAAAAACAAAATAAGATGTTTTTCTTCACTCACAGTTAACTACATATTGTTTACCAAACAAAGAATTAGAAAAAGTTCTTTTTTTCTTGCCATCCACCTGCTTAAATTTAAAGTCATTAGGCTGGTGTGTTCCTAAACATATAACATCAAGATTGTTAACACCCCTCTACTCCTTATCTCTCTCTGTAACGTTCTTGCATCCCCAAAGCGGTCCGTCGTGCTCTACTCCCCTTCAACCCTTCTCTGTTCAACCCCTCAGAGGCTAAGGTCACTGCCAAGCATCCCCCTCCCTTTCTTCATGGCCACAAGGCAGCGAGCCGAGTCCTCTCGAACCACCCAGCTAAGGGGTATAAAAAGAGCAGACGGACAGATAGCTAGCAGCCGGGGGATCGAGTGCGCCTCCAGTGCGGGTCGGAGGAAGATTACCGTGCCCTCCAGAAGTTCTTGCCGAGCTTGGGGATCCAGCATTGGTCCTACGAGCTGGGTCGGGAGCGACTGGTCAGGGTCGTGGTGAAGGGACTCCTGACTCGGACAAGCCCTGACGATATCCAGGAAGAGCTGGCGGAGATGGGTTTCCCCGTGAAATCTGTCTCCCAGATGCTCTCCCAGTGGAAACGGGACCAGAGGACCGGAGAAAGGCAACGGTTGCCGAACTTCGTTGTCTCTCTGACTCCCGGGGAGCAAACCGCAAGACTGTACTCCATATCAGTCCTGTGCGGGCTCCGCGTCAAGGTGGAGAAGTACAAGTCTCCCGGAGGCCCGGTGCAGTGCAAGAACTGCTTCCGGTTTGGGCATGTGCGGAGGGATTGCCGCGCTAATCCTAGGTGTGGGTTCTGTGGTGGTGACCACGAGAGGGGCGGGTGCCCGGAGGAGAGACGATCTCCTCCGAAGTGCCTGCACTGCTCAGGAGCTCACTCCTCGGCTTGGCGTGGATGTCCCACGTACAAGTCCTTGCGGGCGGCAGGGACAGTACGGGCTTCCAAGGTTAGCGAAGGGAGGACGGATGGCCTTAGCGAAGGCCAGAAGCCCTCGGGGCACGTTGCGGTACGGAAGGTGACCGTGACTCCAGCTCCAAAGCCAAAGCCGCTGGTGCAATCTTTCGCCAGTGCGCTGTCAGGGAGACCAACCCCTCCATCCCAGGCCGAGGCACCTGCCAAAGCCACTCTACCTGAACCGGTCGCATCCGGTTCATCCCTATCGGTCGAGGACCCGTCCAAGACCGCTCCTCTCCCAATCCCTTCCCGACCCACCCCCGCACCCCGCACCACCCTCCCCAAACCCCTTCACCCTTCCAACCCCTTCCTACCACTCCCCACTCCAACCCCTGTCAACCCTGCCACCCCCACACCCAACCCCACACCTGAGGATGATGCTACAAAGCTCAAAATTTGTATTGAGCTTCTCAAGGAGATTCCGGGACTGGATCCTTGGGACTTTTCATCGAGTCTCTTGAGGAAGGTTCAGGAGTCCCCGAGGAGTAACCGTGGCCACCTGGTCATGGAGCACATCATCCTCTACCTGGTCTCTCATGGCAGTGCACCCGAATAGAGGACCCCCAGTGCTGAAGGAGCTCACGGTCGCACTCTGGAACGCAAACGGAGTCGCGGGGAAGAAGGCTGAGCTGGAAAGTTTCCTGGCAAAGCATCGTGTCGACGTAATGCTGTTGGGAGAAACCCACTTGCGCTCCGCAGTGAGGTTCTCGTTGGCAGAGTTCATCTGCCATCGGAGTGACCGAGCGGGGGATGTGGGAAGGGGTGGGACGGCGGTCCTGGTCCGAAGGGGTCTTGACCATCACGTCGTCTCTCTTCCTCCCCTCCAACACATGGAAGCAACGGCTATCCAACTGGTGACCTCTACCGGCCCAGTGCGACTTATCTCCATCTACTTCCCTCCCTACCGCCGGTTCAACCAGGCCACGAGGGCTGACATGGAGGTGCTGCTTCGAGGTACCACGCCTGTTTTAATCGGTGGTGACTTCAACGCTAAGCACCCTTCATGGGGCTCTAGGATTATGTGCGCTCGCGGCGGATTGCTCCGCGACGTCATAGATCTACACGGCTTGGTGGCTTCCGGTCCCCCGACCCCTACCCACTTCCCTCTCAATCCCATTGGCTTCCCGGACGTCCTCGACTTCGTTGTCTCCAGAGGGATCAGAAGGCGGTTGGTGCTGAAGTCTCTAGCTGAGCTAGACTCGGATCACAACCCCGTTCTTGTGAACTTGGGACGCGCGGTGTCCTTCATAGACCCCCCCGAAAAACCTGACCTTAAGCGCACTGACTGGGACAGGTTCACGAATGTGTTGAGAGAGAGGTTGGGACCCACACCTACTTTTCGAACAGCAGCAGAAATCGATCGCGGTGCGGAGTTCATAACTTCCGTCATCAAGGGGTCGCTCGAAGCTTCGACGCCAAGGCACCGTCCTAAGAGGGCGCCACAGGCTTCTTTGCCCGATTCTATCCTCAGGCACGTCCGGGAGAAAAATCGGCTGAGGAAGGCTTGGCAAACCTCGAGGGACCCGGTAGACAAGGCCAACTGGAGCCGCAAAGTCCATGCGGTTCGCGAGATGGTCAAAGAATACCGGAACAGTGTCTGGGAGGACAAGATTGAGAGCTTGTGCGTACAGGACAGGTCCCTGTGGCGCATGACGAGGAACTTGATGCGGGTTCCCGCACCAAGGCCGCCTATTGTAGGTCGCAACGGGGTGGCCAACTCCGACCAGGAGAAGGCCGATGCTCTCGCTGAGCACTTAGAGGCGCAATTTGTACCGACTGACGACCCGTCAGACCCGGTGCACATTGGGCACGTGGATCAGGTCATCGCAGCGGTCTCGTACAGACCCTTGGATGAACCAGAGCCCACGGAGGCGGCAGAAATGTCGCGGGCGTTAGCCGCTCTAAGATTAAACAAGGCCCCCGGACGCGACGGCATCAATAACGCGGTCCTCCGAAAGCTGCCCTTGGAGGCGATTAACTTCCTCGTGGAGTTATTCAACGCCGCCCTGCTCCTGAGTCACTTCCCTGAGCTTTGGAAGCACGCCAACGTCCTCTGCTTCCATAAACCGGGTAAGGACCCGGCCCTAACTTCGTCTTACCGACCGATCAGCTTGCTCGACTGTTTGGGCAAGTTGTTCGAGAGACTACTACTGACGAGACTGACCCGACATGTTCGCGAGAAGGGCATCTTGGTGGACGAGCAGTTCGGCTTTCGGGCGGGACACGCTACGTCTCATCAACTTGTCCGGCTCGTGGAGCAGGTCACGAGGAACTTCAACATCAACAGGCTGACTGGTGCTGTCTTTCTCGACGTGGCAAAGGCCTTCGACCGTGTTTGGCACGAAGGTCTCCTTTTCAAACTCCTCTCCCTGAACCTTCCCTTCTACCTAGTTAAGATTGTTCAATCTTATCTTTCCAACCGAACCTTTTCCACTACCTTTGGGAATGCCACATCCCAAGTCAGAAGCATCCGGGCTGGAGTGCCGCAGGGTTCCCTCGTGGGCCCGGTGCTCTTCAGTCTGTATGTGAACGACATTCCGAAATCCCCAGACACCAAGTTAGCACTGTATGCGGACGACACGGCTCTAGTAGCGGAGTCGTGGCGAGGGCAGCTGGTGGAGAGGCGACTCCAGACGCACCTGACGCAGTTGGAGGGGTGGCTGACTACCTGGAGAACGAGTATTAACGTGGAGAAGAGTACAGCAGTGCTCTTCACATGGAAAAGAAAGTTCTACAGGCCGGCCCCACTCCGGCTGTTCGGAGAACAGGTCAGATGGGCGGACAGTGCTAAGTACTTGGGACTTACGCTGGACACCAAGCTGACTTGGCGACTTCACTGCACCGAGAGACTGACCAAGGCGAAGCAAAGGCTGGGAATCCTAGGCCCACTGCTTAACAGGCGTAGCGCCCTGTCCACAAGGAACGGTCTGACACTGTACAAGCAGCTGCTCAGACCGATCCTCGACTATGCGTGTCCCGCTTGGGGCCACCTGGCGGACACGTATATGAGGAGGATGCAAGCATTCCAGAGTAGGTGTCTGAGGATCATTGTGGACGCACCTTGGTACGTTCGGAATGTGAATCTGCACCGAGACCTGGATATGCCTACCATCAAGGACCACTTCCGGAAGCTGGCGCAGTCCTTCTACGCCAGACTCCCCGGTGCCACCAATCCTCTTATCCAGGGGCTTGGGAATTACGTCATCGACCCTGGAGGGTGCCACCGACGTCCCAAAGCCCTGCTCGGATAAGCGAGAAGTGACAAACGTGGTTTGGGTGGCTCTCACACAGCCCCCCATAGAAGAGTGTCTCCGCACGTAACTCTAAAAACCTCTTAGTCGGTTCCCAAAATTTTTCTTTTTCCTTAATAATATTAATTAATAATATGCCTTTTGTTTGTTTCAGTTAACTTCGCGAAATGCGACAACCCGTCTGAGAATTCCCCGAAAACCACACGGTGTGACCAATTGGTCGGTACGTGTTGGAATTTGCTCCCATGCACCCCTTCAGGGTGCATTAGAGCATGCATTATGAGTCTGGAGTCTGGAGATAGCTAGCATCAGTCACCCGTTGTACAGCTACGCGCTAGTCAACAACCCCTCGGAGACATAAGCCACAGTTCGATGTTCGCGTGTATTTTCTTTTCTTGCCTAAATGTCCCAACATAACCTCCCTTCCTTCCCGGCTCACCGCGGTAACTCACCGAACCTCCCTTCCTTGACAGTTCACCGATGTAACTCGCCGAACCTCCCTTCCTGCCCAGTTCACCGCGGTAGCTCGCTGAACCTTCAATCCTGCCCGGTTCACCACGGTAACTCACCGAACCTCCCTTCCTGCTTGGTTCCCTGCGGTAACTCGCCGAACCTTCCTTCCTGCCCGGTTCACTGCGGTAACTCACCGAACCTCCCTTCCTGCCCGGTTCACCATGGTAACTCACCGAACCTCCCTTCCTGCTTGGTTCACTGTGGTAACTCACCGAAACTTCCTTCCTGCCCGGTTCACCGTGGTAACTCACCGAACCTCCCTTCCTGCTTGGTTCACCGTGGTAAATCGCCGAACCTTCCTTCTTGCCCGGTTCACTGCGGTAACTCGCCGAACCTCCCTTCCTGCCCGGTTCACCACTGTTTACTCACCGAACCTCCCTTCCTGCTTGGTTCACCGTGGTAACTCACCGAACCTTCCTTCCTGCCCGGTTCACCACGGTAACTCGCCGAACATTCCTTCCTGCCCTGTTCACCGCGGTAACTCTCCGAACATTCCTTCCTGCCCGGTTCACCGCGGTAACTCGCCGAACATTCCTTCCTGCCCAGTTCACCGCGGTAGCTCGCCGAACCCTCCCTCCACGTTTCCTCTCTACCACCCTCAATTTAGCCCTAGCAAAAAGGGCTACACCAGCCGTTTGGGAAAGAAGGAACAATAAAACCTCCGCGCATCACACCTGGGTTACTCAACCGTGGCCAGCAACCCAACCGCGGGATCTAGTTGGACCCCAGAACGACCCACCGCCCCAACCTCCCTTACCTCGCCACTATTGAGGAACCCTACCCCCTCCTCATCTCAACCCGGTCTCCACTATATTTCACTCCACCAAAACAAGGGGCCCAACATCCCCTCTCCCTATACGTCAGCCCAACCACCCAAAACTACCTCGACTCCTTCCGCCAGCCGGCCCCCTCATCAGCCTTTTCTCCAACCCGGCCAGAGTACCACCTTGAGCCCATATCCACTCCCCACCCACAGTATCCCGTACACAAGTCAGGGAGACCCGCGAGAAGCAAAGGCAACCCAAGCCAACATCGTTTCAACGAAACAATCCCCGCGGGTCATCAGGAAACTAGCGGAGCTCTTCTAGACCCAGCACCCAGATCTAGAGGGTACGTGAGTACCGTTAACAATCTGGGATAACGATAAGTAGAGAATAATTATACTCTATTCATTTTAATTAATCATTTTAACACGTCATCTTACTTTTTATGTCTTATCACATACTATCACACAGACACATAAACGCAAAAATAAACTATAAACCACTTTCATCTTATAGCGGGCTCACTCAGGCTGGTATCATTCGCTAGTGTAAAGCTGACACCGTAATGGTAGGGAGAGGGATTGACCTTGAGATACAGCTCACACTGGATGTGGCTTCTCTGATAGGTCCTGTCAGAGCTGGCCATTCCCAGCTTCTATATTCTGTCACTAGAGCGTTGGCACAGTCTTCACCTGATGTTTGGAGCAAGGAATGATTAATTTTGACTTGAATACGGATTAACGAATCCAATAATTCACTGCTTGTAGAGAATGATGTTCCACTTTTTTCATGTTTTTTCCAAGAATAAAAATGAAATAAATAAAATAATTATTTTTATGTTGAAGTATGTTGGTGGCGTTTGGCCCCTGTGGCCTCTAATAACGGCCCTGAATGTATATTTACAAGAAACGGTATTCACGTTAAAAGATTGGACCATATAAAATCAACACTAATATTCGTTATAAGGTATTAACTGACCATAAAGTGTCTGAAGACAGTGTAGAGGAATTTGACATTGTCCCGAGCTTCTACATAGAGTTTGACAAGGTCAGTACGGTAGTGGTCGAAGCTCTGCGCTATCTGGGAGCCGGAGACATCCAATACTGCTAATATTCTCTGGATTGAGTCATCTTTGATCTGCTCGAACAGACCACTGAGTGCACCCTCTCTGTCATGCCAGTGTTCACACTCGTGTGTTGGGCCAGGACCGGGTGCTTGCTGGAAAATGAAGAAAAGAGAAGTACAGGAGCAATACAGGGGAATACATAGAGGTTGTTTCATGACCTAGTACTTAGGTAGAGAGCAATACAGGGGAATACATAGAGGTTGTTTCATGACCAAGTACTTAGGTAGAGAGTAATACAGGGGAATACATAGAGGTTGTTTCATGACCAAGTACTTAGGTAGAGAACAATACAGGGGAATACATAGAGGTTGTTACATGACCAAGTACTTAGGTAGAGAGCAATACAGGGGAATACATAGAGGTTGTTTCATGACCAAGTACTTAGGTAGAGAGCAATACAGGGGAATACAAAAAGGTTGTCTGAATAGCTTAGAATCAAAAAAAATTTTTTTAAACAATAGTTTAAATATGGGTCATATTTAAAAAAATATATTTATTAATCAAAAATAAACTTCTGGAGATACGTAGACCATTTCCCCCTCTCCATTTTTAATACCTTTTTACCTGAACAGTTTTCTGAACAGCACATCAAGTGTAGTATTTAAAAAAAAGAATATCATTGATTTTCATTTTGAGTCTACCACCCGATTTTTGTGTCTCTTGAAGCCATTTCCTCCACCGCTCAGCGACCGATAGCTTCCCTCACAGTACCACGAGGGTTTGTTATGACAGACGTCACAGACTGGTTTTCAAATAGATACTTTCCAGTGAGAATAGTGCTAGTGTTTTTGTTTTGTTTCTCTCTAAAAATGCAATAAATTTCAAGTAATATTATTTACTACCCACACCATTTTAAATATTTAGTCCACGTGGAAATAGTTTTTTCTTTTGTGAATTATATATTTGTGATAGTTTCAAATAATTTAAACAATTTGCATTAAGAAATATAATTTGTTTATCTGTGAGGTGATCTTGTTCCTTGGTTCTAAATAAAACAATGTCCATGGGGAACAAACAACCGCGACCCTCTAAAGTGAATAAAATAAAGTTTTGGGGTAAAAAGTTGAGTCTAAACTCCAAACTAATAAACGACATTCCTATTTCTTGACACGTGTTAGAATTTTAATTCGATTTATATCGAGTGTGAAACAAGTATTTGGATTAACTAACAATAAACACACCTTCACTCCTAATAGTTTGAATAAGAATATACACATTATTTCTTATTTTCAACTTTGCATTAGAAATATCGCTTGTTTATTTCATACAAAGCAGAAACTATTAGCCTCGTTAGAAAATGTTCTCAGAAATCACAACAATATGAACTATAATAAAGAGATTTTTAATTGACGGATACATTTCTTCTAAACATAGATCTTCCTTAGACGTACTTCGTTACCAATCTAATTTGGCCTGGCATCTTACAATTTTAAATCCAGGCCTTATTGACATAGTATCAGAACATTTCCTACTATTATATATTATCAAATTTTATTTGATCTAAACAGGTTTTGGCTCCTATAGTACCTATCTCCGAGACACAATTTCATTCACCAGTTGGTCCGCCACGGGTATATTACTTCCCCGGTACTCTCCTCCGCTAGTTACCCCATCAGACCTGAATTTTCATCCCAGTCCGATGGTGCGCCCAGCAGAGGCGAGCATCCCCCTATCCGCAATCAGGGAGGCGCCATTACTGGAGTTAGTACTCCACCTATACCTAAGTGCGAACCACTTCCTTAATTATCTTCCCTGTTTCTACATTCCCTGAAATTGTTTCTCCTAACCTAGCCATTCCTATTACCCTCCCTTCCCTATCCTATCCTATTCTAATCTTATCTACAACTAACCTAAATAACTTCTTACCCTCCGGTAATGTCCATTGCCCCGATGGTACAAGGGGGCTGCAGAGAAGCCGCTTATCTTCATCTTGACGCATAGGGCCCTTACAAGACCTAATCCTACTCTTCTTGTTTCCAAGAAGAGGAATCTGCAGTCACAGGGTTCCCCCATGCGTCCTGTTTCTTTCCCCTCCTTTTTCCCATTACTCGGCTGGAATGATGATCTCTCGGAATTACAAGGGCTACCCCAGTAAACCTCCGGGCTTATCAGCCGAACTGGTATACCAATCCCACAAGGCTTCGTGTTTGCCACTTCCCAGCATCTCTCCTTATTCCTCATGGAAGGTTGTATACCAGTAATTCCACAAAAAACACCTTCTCCTTTCCCTATATTCCCCCCGCTGAGACCTCACCTGCGTCCGTCTCAGTCCCGCTTCCCGTGCTTCTGTCCTCGTATCTTTCATTCCTCGTAATTGTCTCCGTCTTCGTCACTATCCCTGTCACTGTCACTGGTCTCTCCCCCCCTTCCTTCGCTGGCCCTGCGTCTGTTTAGCCTTTGTCTCAGTCCTCGTCTCTCTCTCAGTGCCCTTATATATTCCATCTTGGCTCTTTATGAAGCTTCCGCTGCCAGCTTATCTAGGAACCTCCAATGGACGGGATCTCTCAGGATATCACCCACCAATCTCCACTGCACTTCCTGCAGGTTAGGTCTTCTTATCTCAAGCGTACGGGCACATTCCAGCACAACGTGTTCCGGGGTACCCACCTCACCACATTCACACTGATCAGTTTTAACCAATCCCATCTTCCTTAAGGATTCTGGGTATGGCCCCTTCCCCGTGATGAATTGGACCAGACCCGGAGATGGTTCCAGATGTGCATTATCAATCCTTTCGACCACATTGGGAAAGAGTTGATAAGCCCTCCTACCAGTTTCACTGCCCTTCCAGCGTCTCTGCCATTCCCTCAACAGAGCGAATACTACATCTTCAGATGTTTCCACTTCGAGTGAGGTGAGTATCCTAATTTTCTCCCAGTTGTTCTTTCTCTTCCAGTACCCAATTGCCCTCTTCTTAACCAGAAGGTCCAACGGCCACACACCTAGGGCGACGCTCAGTGCGTCTGTCGCCACTGTCCGGTAGGCGCCCGTAAGTCTCAGAAGGACATTCCTCTGTATACTCCGGACAGCCCTAGCCGGCACGACGTTGTTCAGTCTGTGCGCCCAGACGCACGCTCCATAGCCAACAATAGAGAGAAGGATCGCTTGGTGGTATGTTTTTATTATCCGCATAGGCAGGTGGAACCTCCTCTGGCCAATGCTTATAATCATATTCATGACCCGCTGAGCTCTCCCCATCACTTCCTCTATATGTGCCGTGTAATTTCTGTTCTCATCGAGAGTGACTCCCAGGTATCTGACCGTTTGGCTCCTTCTCAAGTTATTCCCCTCAACCTTTATTGCAGGGTTCCGCACCATTTTCCCCCTAAACAGCATGAATGTCGTCTTCGCCAGTGCCATCTTCAGTTTGACACTTTTGCACCACCTTACTAGCCCGTCTAGCACTCGATTGGATCTTTCCTCCAAGCTCTTCCTTGAATTACCTTCTACCACTATTAGAAGGTAGTCCGCGAAGGCGACTACTCCATGCATTTCGGGAATTTCCTCCAGCATCTGCAGTCCCGGCTCCAGCCCCACATCCCAGAATATCGGCCCATAGACTGATCCCTGGGGACATCCCTTGGTCAATCTTTTCTGCACGCTGGCACTCTGACACCTCAGGGTGGCATACCTATTTCGGCAGTAGTCCTTAAAGCTTCTATACAATTGCCCTGGGCACTGCAGTTCTCTTAACCGGCCGAACAACGCCGGCCACCATAGGTTGTCAAATGCCCCCGAGATGTCTACGAATATCCCCACCACGTATTTGTCAGCAGCCTAGTCAATCAATTTCATTGCTCTACAGATGGCATCCTCTGTCGATTTACCCCTTAGAAAGCCATACTGCTGTTGATGTATGCCCACTACCGTCCTATGCCTTAATGCCTTAATGAGTGGCTCACCTGCGTACATACTACACAGTACCTCCATCTGGTCTAGGTACGGCTCAATTGCATACCTAAACTGAAAGTACAGATTCGCCATCACAACCCTGCCAGTGCCAGTTCCCAGCACCACACACGTTACCCATTGGTTACTCAACTGTGTAAACTTAGTCACGGTAATATCCCTATTAAAAATAACAATGGCACTCATTGGCATCTCTCCTCTTGTGACTATTCTAGTAACCACCGGAATGTGTCGAAATTTTCCCCTAAAGGTCTAAGACTCCTGTATACATACAACATCGAGCTTTATATCCTCCAACAGCTTACGAATCTCGTGCATCACGGTCAAACTCCTCATCACATTAATTTGTCCTATTTTAAGTATACGCCTAACCATTACGGATTGTGCGTGAGTGCATAGCACGCCGGCCATGCCACACTCGGATTAAAAGTTTTGTGACCATGAGCTGCTACAAACTGTTGATACGTTTGCTCCAGGCTGAACTCTTCCTCTCTCCTCTTGAACACCTGTTCTACGAGATCCACCAAGCTGGCTACCTCTGTTGGTAAGTTCAATGATTTCAGCTGAATCCTGTCCAACGACTCAGGAGTAGGGAACATGATACTCCCACCTCGTTCATGCCCCAATCTTACTACATGTCGGAGCGCCATGTGCAGGGTGTTACGAAGGTTATGGCCCTAGGCCCCACGCTTGAAGGGACCCCTAGAATACCAAGTAGACCTTCATATTTGTACTTTAATTATTTAATTTAAAAGGGGATTCAAACACAGATTTCCTCATAATTGACAGTCCAGTTGATTGCCTGAGTGACGCCTTTGACCATTTGACCACTAAAGTTGTAAAGAAATGTAAAATAAAATAATACAATGTGATATCCAAACCGAATCGTCAACAAATCTATTAGGCCTACTGTTTTTTTATGTTAGCTTATTAAATAGGGGTATTTATTTTGCACAAAGTTTTTAGTTTTACAGTTAAAAGTTTAACAAAATCTACATACAATCAGAACAAGTAGTAAAAAGAAAATGGGGGGGAGGCACTTTTTGCGAGTGGCCCCCAGCCCCAGAATTCCTTGATCCGGCCCTGGTAATAAGGTGCGAAAGAAAATAAGTCTCAATACATAAAGCTGAATATACTGTATGTCTGCCCAGAAAATAAAACCCACTTCTCGATTAAGTACCAAGTTTAAATTTGGCAAGAAGGTAGAGGGATTGCCCCGTTTAACCTGAAAAATCTTAGAATGAGAAATTTCAGAATTAATCTCTGGTAAATAGAGGGGGTCAAAATAAGCAAATAATAATTTTAGATATGACAAAAATTTGAAATTTAGTAGATAGGCAAGGCGACATCTCAAAATAACCAAATTAAATAATGTTCATATTTATTTCGTAAGGAGTAATAAACGATAAAAATTAATTCCTCTTTATTATTATTATTATTTCATTCCCTTCTCATTATTTGGACTTTAATCTTCTATTACGACATGTTTAGGTGTTATATGTTACACCATCTTAAGGTCTTATTTATGATGACAATGATTTGTTTAAAATACATATTATCGGAAGGTTTGTGAAATTTTGAAGTAATATTATAATAAGTATTATTCACCTTCCACCCATGACTGTGCTATATTTCAGCGGAATATTTAAGGTCGTTTTACAAGTTGTTTCTTAAAGAAGTTTTTAAATATAACTACATGTTTTAGACATTGTTTCTTGCCAGGGTAGTTGCCTTGTTGATGGAGAGGTTTCGTCTCCTGTCTGGTAATTAATTATTTTTGTTGTAAATTTATACTTTGGAGTCTATTGTGATACACACACATACACACACACACATATATATATATATACATTTATATATATATATACACTGGAGGTACAAACACTTCAGAATATGTATATATATTCTGAAGTGTTTGTACCTCCAGAACATTAAGATCAAAAAGCTCTCTCTGTAAAATTGTTGCTCTTATTTAATAAATGTTGTACAGTAGGGTCTGGGTATAGCTTATATGTTATGTTGGCCTTTAACCTTTTTTATTGTTTGATTGTACCTTTTGCTAACCTTCTCTGGTCTCTACTATATGTATGGGCATATTAGATGACTATGTTACAGATTGGATAGAACTAGATAAATACAACGTGTTTCTAAAACATTGCATCAAACTTTGGCAGGATACTCCTTGGGTGAAATTAGAATAATTCTCATAAGCAACCTAGGGTCCATCTTCAATATTAAGGGCGGTATACACCCCTAAAGACAGAGCTAAAAACGACTGTTGTGTGAAATATTATGAAAACTGCTTAGGGTATTACAACGAATCTTTGTATACTACTTATTGAAACCTTGATCATTAATAAACTAAATGTGCTGTTACCGTTACCCACCCCCATCATGTAAAAAAAGGGGGGTTGTAACACATTTTTTCTAAAATAAAATATGTCAGAGTAAGTATTACCAATTTTTACTTAAGATTACAAAACAGGGAATCAAAATTAACAAAAAAGGTGTCTTGGAGAAACTGTCTAGCTTTCCCCGTTTCTGAGATAATCACACAAGTTTGAGATCAGAGCCAAGTGCAAATGCCTGCCAGGTAGGCAGCCAGAATCGCAGTTTTATTTCGCAATGCAGTCGTTTAACCATTTTTACCGGCACGTGTGACTATGTATCACGTACATTTGGTAAACAAGGCTGGTTTGTGTGTTATGATGGAGAAACTCTGATACTTTTCCTTCTTCATAAGCTCCGATGTGTTGCTATTTATTACATTAGTGAGTTATGCTTACACAGTTCACACTTGGGTGGGATTTTATTCATTACACTCACTGGAATATTGAAAGCTACATTAAGAAATACAAATTGTAGTTATTGCATGTTTTAGTTCCTAGCTTCAAAAGCAGATTCATAGCAAGTGTTCAAAATGGTGGCCCCTAACGTTATTGCAATAATTGAGGCGACGTATCAATGACTGGCGTACTCTTTCGAAAACACGTGGAGTTTCTTGAACCTTATCACATGCAGCAACTATCCTGGCTAACAGGTCTTCCTCAGATTCAACAGCTGTCTCGTACACCAAAGCTTTGACAAAGCCCCACAGAAAGAAGTCTAACGGATTTAGGTCAGGAGAGCGTGGTGGCCACGCAACAGGCCCACCTCTTCCTATCCATCGGGCAGGAAATGCAGTGTTGAGGTAGTCACGCACAGCTCTTGTGAAATGAGGTGGGGCACCGTCATGTTGTAGCCACATGCGTTGTCTAACGGAGAGCGGTACATTCTCGAGGAACTGTGGCAATGCAAATTTCAGAAATTGGTAGTAGATGTGGCCAGTCAAACGTCGTGGCATCAGGTAAGGGCCAATGAGATGGTTACCCACAATGCCTGCCCAGATGTTGACAGAAAATCTATGCTGGTTGCCCATGATGATAGTTGCATGAGGGTTCACGTCATTCCAAATGTGACTATTTGTACTATTAAAATAGCCGTCTCTGGTGAATGTTGCCTCATCGGAAAACAATATTATAGTGGAGAAATCAGGAACCACTCCGCACTGCTGCAGAAACCAGTCGGAGAATTCATGTCGAGGAGCATAATCTGCTGGCCCCAATGCCTGCACCTTGCGCATGTGGTACGGATGCAGCAGCTGATCATGCATGACACGCCATACTGTGGAATTGGACACATTCGTTTGATGCGCAATGGCACGTGTGCTTGTTGACGCGTTATCATCCACATAATTCAGTACCTCTTCTTCGACAATTGGAGTGCGAACATTCCTCGGGTGACCAGCTCCCCCTCGTAGCTGAAATGTACCTGTTTCACGAAGTCGCTGAGTGACATCGGTGAAGGTCCGGTGATAAGGTTGACGTCGCGCAGGATATCTATCGTGGTACAACCGTGCAGCTGCTCTTGCGTTTCCTCTAGCTTCACCGTACAGCATGACCATGTCTGTCATTTCTGCGTTTGTGTACTTTGCCATTTGACTAGTAATACGCGCAACATGCAGTGAAGTCGTGTGGACTGATGCAGTCTGCTCGTGGAGGGAGGGGAAGATAGTGATAATAAGAGTGGGGGAAATGAGGGGGGTGAAGCAACACAGCTTTATTGGCTCCCTACCTGGCAGGAATTAACACTTGTCTTTGAAATTAAACATGCATGATTATCTCAGAAACGGGGAAAGCTAGACAGTTTCTCCAAGACAACTTTTTTGTTAATTTTGATTCCCTGTTTTGTAATCTTAAGTAAAAATTGGTAATACTTACTCTGACATATTTTATTTTAGAAAAAATGTGTTACAACCCCCCCTTTTTTACATGATGGGGGTGGGTAACGGTAACAGCATATTTAGTTTATTAATGATCGAGGTTTCAATAAGTAGTATACAAAGATTCGTTGTAATACTCTAAGCAGTTTTCATAATATTTCACACAACACTCGTTTTTAGCTCTGTCTTTAGGGGTGTATACCACACTTAATATTGAAGATGGACCCTAGGTTGCTTATGATAATTATTCTAATTTCACCCAAGGAGTATACTGCCAAAGTTTGATGCAATGTTTTAGAAACACGTTGTATAGGTAAGTGCTGCAATTAACTTTCGAGCTCCTAATTTCATAGAGTGTTTATTTTAGCTATAAATGGGTTATTTACTTGCGTTATGCCCGTATAAGACGATTGCAATGCAGTGAATGTATCAATAATTTTAAAAGGTAAATGCTTCCTTTTAAGTATATATTTGCGTACGTTAATGCGGGGTGTGTCTGCATAATTTAGAGCAGCATTCATAATGTCAAACTTACGATGTTTGTGAATATTTTTACTTCTAGTTTTATCGAAATCTCTATTGATGACGTCTAGAAAGTGTTTAACTTTGTTAAAGTGAATTATCATATGCTCAATTTGTATAAATAAAGAAACTAAAGGAATACTAATAAACACAAACTATAGAAAGATATTACTGTAAATACTTGGTTTCTGCCAGTCTCAAATAATTATTGGACTAACAATTATTTTTTTGTATAAATGTATCAACCAAACCGCATTGAAGAATTTCGAGACATTTATTAATGAACATAGACAAAGTAACATGGTTGTTTCAAGTATTATATAGCGTGGATGTGTTCAGTCCTGTGAAATTCATTTTCGTTATCTTTTCACGGCACGTCAGAGAAAATATACAAGTGGAACGTTTCATCCTATACCCATGGTCCTCAGTAATATCCAGTTGGTGAAATTAAAACAAAGAAAATATATATAATATAACGATTCAAAAATTATCTGGCGATTAATATTACTAAGAAGAAAATCCGAGATATATGTATTGTGTACTCAGAAATTATTATCTGTGAGCTGCAACAATGCTACTCACCTCTGAACAATTCCTAGTTTTAAAATGGATATTTTGAGGTGAGAAATTTACCGTTTGTGAGCTCCGAGTCACGAGAAAAGTACCGATATACACTGGAGGGTCTAAAAAATTCATACTAATTACCGTAGCTCAGGTAATTTCTGGTGGCAAATCATACCGGATAAGCGAATTCATGGAAGGCAGCAGTAAAAAGCTCTATTTACTGTGGAAGTCGTGGAAATGACAAGCGATGATTCTGAAAGTGAAAAATGTTCAGATGATGAGTGTGCTTAGGAACCATTGAACGGCATCCAAGAGAGAATTGACACTCGTATCAATAAAATACCGTCAGATGATTGCGCCAATGAGTTAGCTGAAGGGTCAAATAGAATGAGTCAACCATCGTGTGAGAAATCTCCAAAATTTAATTGGAGTTATTTTATTAGGTAGTCAAAACTACGACTCTGTATGGTTTTAAATAGCTCGTGAAGCTAGGTCCAAGTTTATTCCCCTAGTCATTATGGTTATAATATTTTCAGGACATTGACCATCAAGGAATTCTAAAGTAATAAATCTTAACCTCACTAAGTATGTACAATGCTGTATCAATCTCATCGCTTTCTGGAATTGTTAATTCTCATCTCCTCGCGAAGGTTTCATCTAATTTGGGTACATGTGCAAGAGTGGTAATACTAGCGCAAATTGTCTACTTGATCAAGTGTAAAACGTAAATCCCGACATTAAAACAAGGTTTCAATTTATTATACGTATGTATAGTAAAACATTAACTATTTTTAAATTTAATTGTATGGAATTTTGATCTATGCACTGCGCTATGTATCAAGATAGTTTCCATCCCTCCCGAGTACCTTGTTAAGACATTCTTCTATCACGGTGTGTATGTGTCTCTGCCATGTGATCACTATTTCCTCAAGATGCTCCACCAGAAGAGCATTCTGAGCCAAATCCTTGATTTCAGTTTCAGTCTCATGTATAGCCGGGATATAAGGTACATTCAGCATGATGCTTCCTTCTGAGTGTTTGATCGTCCTGCAACACGACAAACATTCACACTTTCAATACGTAATGAGTGCAAATTCAATCGATCTCAAAATAAGCAATTTAATGACCTATGTTTAAATTACATTTTTAAACACTAGTTAGTTAAGATAAGATTTAGAGTAACCTATCTGATGCCTTAGCTTAGTCGGTAGCGTGTCTGCTTACTGAGCTTAGGGTCCCAGGTTTGATTCCCGGTATGGCTGAAAAGTTTATCATTGGTGAAATATGAGTTTAACCTTTCATATTGATAAATTAACGGTCGGGGACTGGATGTTGTGCCTGTTGTAATGATATTGTTTTGGACCCCTATACATATTCAAAAAGTCATGGATGAAGTGTGATTTTCTTTAAAGTTCTATGAGCAAATTATCCTTTTAATACTTCGTCCATGGAAAATCACGCGTTTTCAGAAATAATGTCAATGCAATACGCTTTAAGCTTTTTTTCTATCAGCTCCGTAGTAATGAAAATATCTTATGACTCTGGCTCCCTATACCCATTAGGAAGACAGCCTTCACAACATAGTATTCCCAGGAGTCTTTCTATTAGTTGGTTTTGACACTGATGACAAAGGGTCCAAGAGGCAAGGGGTATGTCATATATAAGCCGCTTGCACGTATGAATAAACACAGTGCCGGTAACATAAATCTACAGTATAGAGTGATAGTAAAACTGAGTGCCATAACATAAATATATAGTGCCGGTAGCAAAAATCTAGAGCTCATGTGATATCAAGAGAGTGCCACTAACTTAAATCCATAGATTACACAGAAAATAATCTGTAGTTCAATGAAAATGGTATCATTTCATATAATATCTTCGTACCGAAGGTATAATCATCTTAATAAACCGTGTGTAACATAAAAAGTCTTGTTTACTTAATATCGTTATAGATAGTGTTCAATCACAGGGCATTATCACGAGTACGATCCGTACCGCTTTAATTAGTGGTCGATCACGGGGAAAATATCAGCTAATTAAAAGGTAACAATTTTAATTGGCGCTCGATCACGGGGCTATAAATACCAATACTAAACCGTGTCATCTTAATAGGTGCAATCGCGGGGAAAATAATCCGTGTCACGATATTTGGCTCCCGATCACTGGGCAATTATATCACAATAAATACGCCATCATTATAAATTAGCACCCATCGCGCGGCACAATATCACATTATAAATCCCATACCACTATAAATTGGCGTCCAATGTGGGGCAATTAGATCTCAATAAAACCACATCGTGATACCGTCCTAGTCTTAAGTTATATTATAAGTCCTAGCACGCCGGTAGTGGAAAATATGACTTGAATAAAAAACTGACCCAGGGCACAGGCTGGAAACAGTAATGGATGGATTTAGAGTAAACTAAATTAAAACTTCAGTTTATTGTAATTTATAGTGTCAATTAATGTTTGAATAGGTGTTAACTGACTAGGAGTTTAATGTAAATATGATTACATTCTATACATTTAAAAATGACACCTGGACATGGTAATCATTGCTGACGATTTCCCAAATCCATCACAGATTATGCCTCAAAATATGAGCAAGAGTTACCCTTGGTACTGGACGTCTCCTGGATAGCTCAGTGGTTTATTGACGTACTAAGACAGAGGATAAATTCCCATGTCTACGTGTAATTTGTAAATTAACAGGAAATTATATTTAGATATGGCTATAACCGTAAATAGCCAATAAAATAGCAAGGCTATTTAACCCATCATAAATATGATTAGAATGGTACCAATAAAATAGCAAGGCTATTAACCCATCATAAATATGATTAGACTGGTACCAATACAATAGTAAGGCTATTTAAGCCATCATACATATGATTAGATTGGTACCAATATAATAAACTGTTTGATACAAATACACATTTATAACGATGATAAAACATGTACCATCCCACTCTCACTCTATTTAGTTACGGCCACAATAGACTAAATAGGAGAGGGGTGAAATCGAAGGGAATTATAATATGAAAGATGAAACATTTGCAAAATTATGAAATAGAAAAACAGTTGGAGTTTAAAGAAATATTTGAATTATTTATTCAAAGTAACAAACAGTGTTAAAACAAGTTGCATGGCCTTACATGTCAAACTGAAGTGTGCTGGAAAACAAATAAATCATGGTATTATATTTACTTGTCTAGAAGAGACCAATGAAATAAACACAATTGTTGCTATTATTTAAAGAAAACTTTCTTCATAATATAGAAGCTTCTGATTCACCACAGTGAATTAAGATCAAACAAAATTAGTATCAAAAGTGTAAACTTTAAATATTACAAAAATTTCAAAGAGCTTAAAGAGCCTCTTTTAAATGGTTTACAACGTGTCTGATTCACACCTGTTTTAAATTTAAGAATTTTAATTTTAAGTAAATAAATTTAAAGTAAATATCGCACCAGATATTTATGTAAAGCACAAAGGTTTGACTTCTTGACTAAACTCAAACCTTCGTGGTACCATTTAACCTCGTCAATTTTTCAAGAATTAAATAAGATCCCCAAATTTAAATTTCTAAATAGACAAACAAAGTTACGTTAGAAAACTTATAAATTTTGCCTAAATAAATCTGTGAATATTAAAGTCAAACTATAGTAATAAAAAATAAGTTGCTTTAAAAAGCTTTGCCATTTCTAGGCAAAGCTTTTAAAGATAGTTTTTTTTAATAATTTCTAGATTTCAACATTTAAGTTTGACAAATTTATATGTGTGCAATTTTGAATTCTTCTACGAATAGCAATTTAAATATAATACGGTATGTATATATTTTATACATCCACATTTCTCTTGACAATTTTCTGTGTGTGTAATTTGAACCGTCAAAAAAAAAGTATATTTTGTCGTATATCTATGTCAGAAAAAATGGAGGATATTGGATCTCGTTGAGTAATAAATATTGCCAGTTTAAGCTCATTCCTTAGGATTTTAATAAATAAACGTTGTATCAGCACGAATATTCACACTTGTTCAGGATGGTTTATTGAAACATGAGTGTGGTAATGAAACTCAGGGTTGCACGGGCACATGTGTGGCTGCAGTGGATCTCCCATGTCGTCACACACACACACACACACACACACCTTGGGAGGAAAGAAAGAGATAATGAAGAATCTGAACTTGATGGATGAAAGGACCAGGGACACTAATTCCCCTTAAATTCGATGAAGAATCTGAGGAGTATGGAACTAGAACGTGTCAGGATGACTCTAGTTGAGTAAGAATAGTGAGCTACCCAGAGGACGCGGGGCAGTCAATGGAGGGGGGGGATTCAAATCCCCTGTTAATAGCCTACGTGCAATGACCATAAGGAGCTGTATGCTAAAGAGCACCATGGGAGTGAACTGTAAGTAAAATCCGTATTCAAGGGGGTGGGAGAATTAAAGGGAAGTTCTTTGTTCTCCCCAGTACTGAGCCTAATATTTTACTCACAAACTCACATGATTAACGATTATAAATATTTATTAAAATATTTTACTAGCAATAACTATATAGATTGGGAATTATGAAAAGAATACATGTCAAAAATTGCATGCTATAAGTCTATAACTCGGTCAGTAAGCTGTCAACATCTCACCTGCTGTGAAGTAGTGTGAAACTCACAATATCAAACAAAACAATGGTTTTCCCGGTTTCTCTACGTGTGTGAAACGTGGTCTCTTACCTGACATGACGAAAACAAATGTATGGTGTTTTAATACAAGGCGCCTAAGGATTTATTTGGTTCAAAAAAGTATGAGGATATTGAGGAGAGGAGGTTACACAATAATGAGTTGCACGAGATAATGAGTAAATTACGGTTATAATCTTACCTTTTAAGTTAATGCATCTTAAATATACACATTTATGGTTACCAGCGGCAGTCTTAGAATGAGTGCCAAATGCATGAAAATAGAATAACTTGGGGTGAGTAGATTTCAAGCAGCCCGGGAATACAAATACGATGGTCCATAGCATGCATTAAAATCTACCTCCGAAGATATGTTATAGAATAAGCTAAAGTTGTGAGGTGAAGAATTTATAACTCTAATGTTAGTTAATTTAATCTCGAGGCCATTTCAGCTACATTACTGCCTACTGTTTACTGAAACAAGCAAAAATGCTTAGAAATGCTTAAACAATAGCTGGGTGTATTTATTAATATAATTTTTAAGTTTGTAAATTGATCTTCAGCTCGCTACTTGTGTAGAACGCTAAAGAGATTATATTATGTTTATTTATAAACAAACCTAAGAAACAACTAATTGGAGGTTTTTTTAATTTAATCGTACATAATCAAATAACTTATATATGTTCACAAATTATGTATTTTGTCAACTCAGACGTACTCACTGGAAATTTTGATTAAAATTTAACCAAAAAACATCTAGAATTGAATGAATATATTTCTTTAGTTTAAAGTAGTTGTGGTAGCCTAAATCAAACAAGCTGGCAGCCCAGTCCACCACTGGTGGTAGCTCGCCTTTTGACATAGCTCTCATTCAAAGCAGTAACATTACTAGTCTGTACAGGGTCGTAAGGGCGCAACCAAAGGTGATACGAAACTAATGGTTTTATATGTGTCTGAGTATATAATTTGACCTATTGTATATTTAGTGGTGGAGCGTGATATTTATTTTTGGTGGGGCCAGGTCAAAGATTACAAGTAACTAATTTTTCTCACCACGTGTTAACATATTAAATTAATTTCATTTTCCTTTTTCATTTGTCTTTTCTATTAAAACATACAATTAGCAAATTATAGAGTAGATACCAATTTAAAATTTAAACTTACACTGTTTGATCTATAAGGGTGGAGAATACAAAATTGATATTTTCTTTATTCAAAAATATTAAAATCAGAAATTTACATTTTTAATTTAAAAAAACAATTTCAACATAATTTTATATTTAACCCCACTGAATTAGTACAAGAATTTGTTTCTTTAAGTAATATTCAAAACTCTAATATCTAATTACACCTTTTACCCTTCTTTAGAAACAAAAATTCATAAACATAATTCAATTACATTAGATTGGAAAAAAATAATAGGACATTACAGGTTTTTTTTTAAATTTCTAATTTCGTATACTGATTACATAAAACAATATTACCAAAGTTTGAATTTTTTTTCGGTTGTTTTATTTAACTTCACTGGATTCTAAGTTTGATATAATTATCCACCTCCAACCCCTCAAAAATTAATTAAAATTTTAAGGGTGATTTATTTATCATCTCGATTTGTTCCTTTATACATATCTTCGAAAAAAAATTTGGAAGGAAGAAACCTACGGTGCTATCATTTAAAATAGCCTTCACTTCCAAATTTAGTGTCACACTCCACAAAAGATATAATCTTTAAAGTGTTTTCCGTTAAGTTTCTGAGTGAAATATATGTTGTCTCCAACTTGGTGGCGTTGAATTATTTTATAAACGTATCCATACCCTGAAGAAGAGAAAAGGAAGTAAAAAGTAGATTTAAAAAATATATATTATAGAATTTCAAAGATATAAAAATAATTTAAAAAAAGATAAATTAGCTTGATTGTCCGTGTGATGGTCACTCTGTGAGTTTAGGATCAGGCTGAAGAATTTCAGACGCCCTAGCTTGCAGGTTGCGAATCTCTGAGTGCGTCTGTGAGGATATCAGAAGCGACGGCTTGGTCGAAATCTAGGGCTGCCTCTTGCCAGCTACGTAGCCTGTCTTGATGGATCCAGCGCGTATAAACCGAATGGCTAGTAAGACGCTGTGATGATAATAATAATAATAATAATAATAATAATAATAATAATAATAATAATAATTGATGGCTCCATTACCAATCACAGATAACTTTACAATAGCGTGCCCCCCCGGTCGAGCCACAAGCGTAAGATTTTTTAAAGTGAGCAAAGCATCCAGAACTACAATAATGTATCGTACGTTCGATGGTGGACCCTTGCAGAATGTCTATGATACACGTGTAATTATTGTAGAAATCTGTTATTCCAATCTCTACACATCTATCACCGTCAGAGTATTCCTCACAAATTGTTATATCGCCTATAAGTGATTTAAAATGCTCTTCCCCGCACTTACAAACACCGCGCGGTCCTCTCTTGTCGACTTTATCGAAATAAGAATGGCCCGTTACACTAGTCCTAGCTTGACGTTCAATATGGCGACGCTTGAGCGCTTGAAGTGATTTGTTAAAACACACGTCCTCGACTGATTCTATGTTAGCGATCTCTGTGCGGTTTTATACAGTCGTATTTAAGCATATTGCGAATGAGTCGGTAATTTCTAACAAACAGCAAGACAAATTACGTCATAAGGCTACATAAAGTAATGCGGAAAGACCCGCTAGGAACCAGACAACGAGACGACGATTGTTTCTAGCTCAAGGTGAACAAGTCTGGTGGTGAGTAAACAGCAAGACAAATTACGTCATAAGGCTACATAAAGTAATGCGGAAAGACCCGCTAGGAACCAGACAACGAGTCGACGATTGTTTCTAGCTCAAGGTGAACAAGTCTGGTGGTGAGTAAACAGCAAGACAAGCACCGTCTTGTGGTTACATAAAGTAATGAAAAATAAATCACCAGGAACAACGCATCAAGTCGGCGATTATAAAATGTGAGAGATCACATGACAAGTATAATCTACTGAACCTATCAGGGCAATAGTGTTTTTCAATAGGTTTGAGGCATTCAATGAAAAGGGAATAGCCTGTCGCTTTCCTTCATATTTCTGTGATCGAGTATCACCCCCTCACTTCTCTTTAAGCGTTTCACCTTTAATGTAATACATTTTGCAAATGTTTTGAGCTCTAGTTTTGGAGACACTAACTAAAATTCATAAAAATGTATTTTGACATGCAGGCACTTTTGCTGCCGTTCCTGGGTGAAGAGCAGCTTTTTTAATGTAGTATGAAATAGAAATACCTTTACTTGAACTGCCATCTTTGGCAGCACGATTTCTTCAGGAGCAGTGGCATTACAATATTTCAAAATTATAATGTCTTGATCGCAGGTACTTTACAGTAGATTAATTAAACCAACAGCTGGTGTAGAGAACAAAATACAGATTTGCCAGAGTTTAAAAAATTTAGCCAACCTATTTATTCTCTGTTCATATTTAAAAAAAAGTCTATACTCTCTAGTTTAATAACTGTTAACCTAAATAATGCATTTGTGTTGTGTTGGATGCAACGTTCATGTATAAGGCTTGGTTTGGAACAACATCATAACAATAACTGTCATGGAAGAATGGTAGAAGACTTATTTTAGATACATAAGGAGAAGACAAGTTATGGAACAAACATTTGGTGGATAAGACACATTTTGGAACAACAGCCATACTTCTTCTATTAATTTAACAAGGAGAAGATTTTTTGAACAAATTACTTGTGAAAAGAGATGCGTAAATGATCATAGATTGCAGTAGTGTACCTATCTCTATTTTCATTTTTTGGGAGAAGAAACGTTTTGGAACTACTCGACTCATATGATATATTAGTTAGATAAAATAAAACATTGCCGGATCATGTTCTTAGAGAAAATCAAACTTATTATAAAATACAGTACACACACTTTCATTAATTTGATTTAGTGTCTCACTGGACCTCGTTTTGTGTATGTATAGCTGTTTGAACTAAATTTAATAACATCTCAGCCGTTAATTAGCTGTTCAGGTGCCTATGTTCCCAAGGTTTGTGTTTTCTTGGATACACTTATCATAGGATTCCCATTTAATTTGTAATGTTTAAGTATAAAATTAATAATATTTCAGAGGATTTAATCCTTTACCAAATGAATGTTCCATTTGCCCAAATAGTTACCACTAAATCCTGCTTTCTTACAAATTAATACACCTTGATAAATTAATACAACATGCTAAATCATAATTTGCATCAATAATTATTATTCTAGAAAATTAGATAACTTACCAATCTACAACAGCCATCAACTTTTTAATATCTTTGATCAGTTCCATCTTTGTGGGCTCAGAGTTTTGATGGCCACGCTGATGTTTCTCACTGACGTCAGGGTACATCATCGCTACCTTGTGCTCCTTCTGTATCAGCATGGTGAGGCGACGGTAGTCCGAAGGTCGCTGGAAGGTGGACTGGGAGGAACCATGAGACTCCAGCAGGAGCATCTTCTCATTCCAATCCTCCTGTGATGAGTCCTCTTCCGTCCGCGCCAACATACGAGGCTCTCGGAACTGGGTGTCCACAAGAGGGAGGAATACCTGAGGCATACACTTTTATAAAATTAATAAATATTTTGTCTGCTTTACGGATAGCATTATAACAATATATCTGGCCTGAGAAATATTTCAACTCTATCAGTCTGGTAAACTAGCCACGAACCAACCCACAGTGGACAACATAATCACTATGAGTAGGCCAACAGAATGAAGTAAAGAATGAAACTTGAGATGAGTTCCAAAACAAAACAGCATGGTCCTTTGCTAGGAACGCTTCTAGGGCAGCTATGTTGGTAATTCATGACTGATACCATGTTCTCTATTCGAAAACATGCTCTCAATCATTTGACCAGGAATATGTTCCTTGCAGATTAAGTTATTTAAATTCAAGCAGATATTTTCAGCATGGAATGTGTTGAATGCTTCCAGAGAAGACGTTAACTCATGAGAAAATGTATTAATTTGTAAGTAAAATTATTTCTTTATATTGCGAAAGAAATAGTTTTTCTAGTCCTGGATATAAACAAATTATATCACATAATATAATATATAATAGAGGCCATTTATATTTGTTATGAAAAGTAAAAGTTGTTTTTATTACTTAATTGTATAATTGTCCTAAACAGCACATCAACCAAAATTAATTTGTAATCATGTATATCAGAATCCTCAATGGACAAAGCTATGCTACTCCACATGTAAGTGTTCGTTACATCTAGCAACATCTCTTCCCTGAAGATTGATTCTGACAAACTTATTGTGATTACTATAAAGGCGCCCACTAATCTGTAAATGTTATGGTTGTTATTTCTTAGTTGGTGTAAATGGTTCCTTTAGTTATGATAATATTTGCGATGAAAACATATTCCAAGAGGCTCCATAGAACTCAAAATCTTGCACTTTTCTTCCAAACAAAAAAACAAATGCATATTTTAAGCACTGTTAAGCGTAAAAAATGCGCTGGCCTAAATTATTATTATTATTATTATTATTGCACTTGATATCCTTTGATGGGAAATTCATGGCCATCTGCCGATATCTGACCCATGAATTCACAATCAAAGGTGAGAGAGTTCAATGTGAGTTTAAAGTCTCAGAACACTTAGATACCAATGTTGGCGAGGTTAAGTTACTTAAAAAACTATAAACTTTAAACCAGCTTAAATATTTCCTCAATAAATCCAACCTTGCTCCACCATTTGCTGCCCCAACGAATCTAAGAAAAGGTGTTTTTAGCATAATTCAAAAAACAAATCATTCCTGCTTTGTTACGGAAGTAAACAGCTACTTTCTTTTATAAAACCTCAGTTGATAAATCGAATTAAGATGGATGGCATTAAAGTATTCTACCAATAAACAGACCAAGTTGAATAACCTTTTGTTGGCCCCAAATTATAAGTTACAATTGTACTGGGCTAGGCATTCCTAGCCCGTACATTTACGTCAGTTAGAGAAGATAATTTTGCATGAAAAAACTTGATATAATTTTGTTACATACTATGCCCTGTGAGAGAACCACTTTAGGAAGAGTAATGCTGACGCGCTCGGACCTCCATTCAACTCCACACTCAACAAAACATGATGGCCAACTGAACTTATCGGGGTGTGCTGAGGCTAACCATGGCTCACTCGACACCGTCCGATGCTTTCTTTGTTCTACTGCCTTCTTCACTCATCGAGAACATACTATTTGGTTCCAGAGTTCCCCTCTCCCCACGCCCCTGGTTCAACTCATACATAAGACCACGGGCCACAGGCTAAATTCGATTGGTCCTACGAGCTGGGATGGGAGTGACTAATCAGGATTATGGTGAAGGGACTCTTGACACGGACAAACCCTGGCGACATTGAGGAAGAGCTGGTGTAGATGGGTTTTCCCATGAAATCCGTCACCCAGATGCTCTCTCAGGGGAAACGGGATCAGAGGACTGGAGAAAGGCAGCGGTTGACGAACTTAGTTGTCTCTCAGACTCCCGGGGAGCATAATGCAAGGCTGTACTCCATACCAGTCCTGTGCGGGCTCCACGTCAAGTTGGAAAATACAAGTCTCCCGCCGGTCCGATTCATCGTAAGAACTGTTTCCGGTTTGGGCATATGTGGAGGGATTGCCACGCTAACCACAGGTGTGGGTTCTGTGGTGGTGACTACGAGAGGGGTGGGTGACCGGAGGAGATACGATCTCCCCCGAAGTGCCTGCACTGCTCAGGAACCCACTCCTCGGCATGGTGGGGCTGTCCCACGTACAAGTCCTTGCGGGTGGCAGTGACTGTGCGGGCTTTCAAGGGTCAAGAAGGGTGGATGGATGGTCTAAGTGAAGGCCAGAAGCACTCGGGGCACATTGCGGTGTGAAAGGTGACCGTGAATCCAGCTCCAACACGAAAGTCCAGTTTTCCGTCAGAGAGACTAACCCCTCCATCTCAGGCCGAGGCACCTGCAAAAGTCACCATCCCAGAACCAGTGGCGCCTTGACATCAGATGGAGCATCTGAAGGAGCAAAATCTTAATCTCGGAATATGTGACGATTGACAGGCCAGATAACAGTGGATTTAGAGGAATTCT
>CABFWB010002675.1:81598-99751 GCA_902151455.1 Timema bartmani | reverse complement strand
ATTTTTAACTCGCGTTAAGTTACGAAATGACAAGACTTGGGCGTATAAGTATTTTGTGTCCACGTAAAATGACAAGAAGTTTCATATCCATTCCAAAAAGACAAGACATGTCATTAGACCCATTGAATAATTGATTCACATTCTAGATATGTATGTGCCACCTTATAATGAGACACTTGATGACCTGTTATTAGATACAAAGTACTAGATACTGACACGGATATTATCTGACACTATTACAAAACATAAATATTAACATATATAGGTTTTAAAAAAACCTTTGCTGGTAATAGAAATGCTCTATAGCCATTTGTCAACATATATTTTTTTACCTCTTAGTTTTGTGTTAATGTTTAAATCGACTTTAGTTCATAAATATAATATTTTATTATTATTTTAAGAATAAATATTTGAAAAGCTTCGATATGGTGCTGATGGAGAATATAGAGGACAAAGTGGACTGTTTGGGGGACCAATGAAGAAGTTCTGACGAGAGTAAATGAAAGGAGAACCATTCTGAAGGTGATTCTACCAAGAAGGGCCTACTAAATGGGTCACATTATGAAAAGAAATGGCCTATCGAGTGACGTCATAGAAGGCAAGGTGAAAGAGAAAAGGGGACTAGGAAGACCAAGAATGCGACTAATGGATAACCTCAAAAAAGGAGAAAATAAATGAAGTTTCAGGATATAGCATATTTAAAAGAATCCGCTGATAGATCAAGCTGGAGGATTCAATTTGGACAAGGAAACGGGACTGTTGAAAGAAAGAACACATAATAATAATTTTAACATTTACATTACCTGTTTCAGTGGCCGCATGATCTAAGGCGTAACTCTTGGGTTAGACTAGATTGGCAATGACAGGGATATCCGGGTTCGAACCCTGGTTGGTTGTACTGAGGGGGGTTATTCCAAAAAATAGTTTTCCATTCTCCCACAACTGCAAATGTAGCTACACTTCGTCTAAAAGCAACGTTCCTCATTCTTATCTCATTAGTGTAGTTGGTACATATGTGTATAACTTGAGCAGATAATAAGAAGCGGTGCTAAAAAAAATAATAATGAATGACTATTAATCACAACTTGTGAATGTGAGTGTGGTTCGGATTCCATGTTAAACTGTAGGTCCTCCTTTTCATCTCACAATCATCCTACCATTTCACATTAGCGTGAGCGCGTACAACCCGAACGGGTAGTAAGACACGGTGCTAATAATAATATAATTAATGACGTACAAAACTAATTGATACTAATATCGTTAAAATTTATAGCACATTATAACACCCAGTCATTTCACTTATTTAATTGGTGTATGGTTTACGGTTTAGTTACTACTGTAGACATAAATTCAGACATAATGATCTCTAGTTTATTAACTTAATCTTGTTGGTAGTGGGGCTTTCTATTCAACCTAGGATCTAGGGTTCAGCTCTATATTATGGTAAAAATTATCACTGGGGAAATTTGAGTTTTCCCCTTTCATAATGATAAACTAAGTGCAAGAGGACTGAATTTTGTGCCTGTTCTAGGATTGAGTTTATCTTAATTAGGATCTGATATAATTAATAAGATTAATTCACAGAGTTTACATTAAATAGTCCTGATAAAAACCATGGACAAAATGACATCTACCAAATGGGATCGAAACCCCCTTTTAAATGGCAATATTCTAGTAACGTTCAGGTTTTTGATCAACTTTACGTGTAATTTACATTGTTTATGTAAACGCCGTCAACCCTGAAAGAAATCGATCTTACCTTGACCTGTTATACTATGGTTCTATCCTATAAGCTGCAACATAGTGGAACCATTCAGGGTAAGCAGGGTAATCAAATTCTACCTTTAGTCAAGTCCGAAAGGTAAGCTAGCTTACCATTCAAGGTAAGCAGGATAATCAAAGGCTACCTTTAGTACATTCCGAAAGGTAGCTAGCTTACCTTGAATGGTTCCACTATGGTGTAGCTTATAGGATTGGACCATAATGTAATCGGTCAAGGTAAGATTGCTTAATTTCAGTGTAGACAGATTTTATAGAATGTGTTCAACCTTACTCCTATAAAATAATTATATCGACTAGAATATTTAGTCCCAGGGGATGGTGGTTGGTTTGGTGGTACTGTATAACCCAATCATGCAGGTGTTGGCTACACCAACGAATTCTAAAGAAAGCTTATATATGGCTTAAAGTTCAAGGAACAAGTAAACAGCCAGTGTTGACGTGCGGGTACAAACAATTAATATAAAAATTATAGAAAAAATTATTAAATATAACATTGTAAAAAAAACTGAAGTATTTGAGGAAACTAACAAAAATAAAGCTACACATATTCCTATCTGCCGTACAAATATATAAGTATTAACAAAATAAAAATAATATTTATCGTTACTAGTTTTTTCGTCCTGATTATAAAAAGCATCCATATATATATAATTACTTTTAACAACACGTTTTACTACCTGTTCGGTTTGTAGACATATGTTTGCCCTTTTGTGATAATGTGTGTTAGGGATGATAAAAATTTGAATCAAGAGGAAGTGTAGCCGAATTTGCGTATATAGAGAGAGTGGGAAACCTTGTAGCAAAAAATCACACCCAGTACACCCAACTGGGATTCGAGCCCTGATCTTCCCGTCATATGTAGTCCAGTCTATTGCGTAAGTGACATTCTGGACCATTAAAACACCAAAGAGGTGTATATATATGTATATATAAACATTACGTGTGTTTCTTATAACCATATATATAAAACATTACTTTTTTATGAATTCTAATAATATTTTTAAATGCCAAATATATTTTGTGAATAATTATGGCTAAAGCTTAATATTATGGATATAAAATAACATAAATTCAATTCCAACTTTTTTAATCTAAAAAGGTATATTTTAAGGGTTTATTGTTCCAAAACCCTGTATCTTTTAATATGATAAAATATTTTCAAAAAATATGTGCTTTCAATATATTATATTAAAAACTAGAACCATTTATCTATATTTTATATCCATTATGATGAACATTTTAGGTAATTTGGATTCTTTTTACTCACTTTCAAACACTCTATATAAATATATTTTCTCAACGTAAGTGGCTCAGGCGAGTCATGTTAAATATTTATTACTATTCGAACTATTTTACTTAATTGAAAAACTGTATTTTTTTAAAGAAAAAGCTAAACAATCTAAATTTTCTCATTACATCATTCTTCGTCAGTTTGAAAACCAAAACTTCTTGTGATATATTCCTACGAATTTAAAAAATATATTGTGTACAATATATAAAGTATGTTGGTGGGGAAAAAATGCAATATCTTTATAGCTAAACTTTCTGCCACAAGAGCTAAACTCTAGTTTTCTCTAAGCAGAGGCAGTAAATGTTCGTAAAGAACAGTTCATTTTTCCTCTTCAAATAGCGCCACTATGAAAATGAGCTTATCGATTGTGTTAACAGCGATTGCAGTGAATTCTCGTCCATTAGAACCGAGCAAGCTGGATGATTATCGGTCATATGTGTGCTATGCAATCATATTTCATGCGTAATAAAGGCATTTTTACATCACAACAACGTACGGAAGATGACACGAAATTACATGGCAGGAAAAAAATATATAAATGGAAAAAAAAGAAGCAAGAATGAATTTTAAAAGTGGAGTAAAATGAATCGTGTCAAACAAGGTTTTAATATTTTATTGGGTAAAAAAAATTCATGTTGCCTTCGTTTTCCGAAACGAGATAAAAAAATTACCAGTGTTCCAACATAAATTGATGTATTTTATGTTTATGTCTTTTGGCTTTTTCTTTTTTGATATGCGTGGGGTATAATTTAGAAAGGGAAAAAAAAATTAGAAAAGTATGTTTTCAAGGGAAGAGAAAAAAAGTATTTTACAGAAATAAAAGGTAGTTTACGAAAGACAAGGATTCATTTGTATAAAACAAATATAAACTTAGAATGATGACAAACTTTATTAATTTATGAAAAAGTTAACATTTTTCATTGTCTAGAAATATCACTTTGTTTTGTTTCTGATAGAATCTTTAGTTCTTGTGACAAACGAGTTGTCCATTTATAACGTGAAGGACAATTACTTTATTCTTTTGACCCTTCACTACTCACCACGTAATGCCACATAGCACCCCTTCCCCCCTCCTCTTTTCAACTCACATTTATTAAATAACCCAAGTATTTTACTATATTTTTTTTAAACATGCAAATAAAGTCAAATTCTCCGTTTTTAAGTGGTGGGAGTTATAAATGATTTCTGTGTGACTGATTACGATGAAGTTTTAAGTTCACCAATAACATGAAACCTTCCTCCATCCCTCCCTACCTCCCTACACACTACATTTTGAGACGTTATCTCTCATACCCACTTAGCCCTTTTCCTTCTATCGAATCCCTTTGCATCCATTTACGTCTAGAAATCAATAAACGCTTACAAAGCAGTTTAAACGTGTGAATAGTAAAACACGAGCTCAAGATAGGCTCATCAAATCACTAATAGCTGTGGGAGTTGGTTAAGCTACTGGGAGCTAATATCTCAAAATGTAGTGTATAGGGAGGTATGTATATAATATATATATATACTTGTCATATATATATATATGACAAGTATTGAATAATCAGGACCAGATTTAAGGTTTAGTTACAAGAGACCCAGACGTAAGGACATGTGATCTGGGAGCACCAATTTTATTGTAGATGTAGATTATAGAATACCAGATGAGGTACGTGACGTTGCCCAAGATAAATTTTTGGTTTAAATATTACTTGCACATGGGAAGTATCTTTAAAGTTAGTGCCTCTAAAAGCCCTCCGCTGCCCGTGGTATTTTTTGCTTCCGACCCGGTTTTTAAATTAATTGTAAAAAAAATATTATCAAAATTTTAAAAATTCCGGTTTTGAGGTACATAAGCTCATGCACAGGGGCTATTAATTTTTAAAATTTCAGATATCTGTGTGCGGTAAATATCTTGTAATGTTCATGATAGACCAGCAACCTTTTAATTTTATTAATATAGACGTAATTTATTTTATATGCAGATTATAATATATGTGTAACTTATATTATGCACCAACAACTTTGAGGTTACAAAAGAGAAATTATATCTGGGGTACACACAAAAAAAAAAGAGTACTGAGACATGCTGAAGATGTCCAGAACTCTCGCGTTATTTAAGAAGCGGTAACTTATTTCAAAATATGGTTCACACCAAAATCAAGTTTATTTATGTCAACACATCCCTAAATGATTAAAACCCTTGAACCATAAGGTGATTTTTTTAGATGATAAAAAAGGTGAAATAAGATTATTTGCAAGGACGTCTCGCTTGAAATTTAGCAGCTTCGAGATCAAAATAAATGCTCATAAACATAAATTTGGCCTTCCTTAAACAAATAAAATCAAATTTTAACAGGGTCACAACAGAAAATTCAATTGAGAATAGATTTATTTTTAATTTTAAAGGTTCATAAATATCAATCCCATAAGAATTACAGCTATGTGAGGATATTTCAATTTAAGTAGGTGGCGCCCTCAACATCACTAGTAGATTCAGAGAAAGGTAAATCTATCGCATCATGTAGAAAAGTAAAATCAAACTTTTTTTGTAGTAAATATCGATAACATTTTACTATACTTTAGTGTTAATCTAATAGGTATTTATAGTATCTATAAAAATGGCGTCTTCAAATAAAACTACTTGATGTATGAATGTATATAAAAATGTTTTAGTAACTTTCATGACTGTCAAAAAAGTATATTCTAATCTAAATCAAACTGTACCTTCAGTGTTCCTAACTGGAAGTCAAATCATAGCCTGCTGTTTAAGATTTTAATATAGTATCCGCGCAGCCAGCCCTTCTAATCCACCATTATCTCACAACCCAACCGTCGAGTACACTGTACTCTCTGCGCAGCCAACACTCCCAANTCCTAACTGGAAGTCAAATCATAGCCTGCTGTTTAAGATTTTAATATAGTATCCGCGCAGCCAGCCCTTCTAATCCACCATTATCTCACAACCCAACCGTCGAGTACACTGTACTCTCTGCGCAGCCAACACTCCCAATCAACCTTATACCTCAACCCAAGCATCAAGTCCACTGTACTCTCTGCGCAGCCAACACTCCCAATCAACCTTATACCACAACCCAAGCATCAAGTCCACTGTACTCTCCACGTAGCCAACCCTCTCAATCCATCATTATCACACAGCCCGACCATCAAGCCCCATGCGAGTTGATAATGAAACATTTCCAGTGTTTTCAATGAGATGTAAAATATTGTGGGGTCTAATTACGTCTCTTGAATCTGGAGTGGTTTGTTTTACCCCCAGACGAGGAGAAAACCCGCCAAGCACCACTCTTAGGGAGAGATCAAAGTCTCAGCCCAATTATCGTCTTCTTAATTAGTGGCGTAATGAAGAGAGCTACTCAGACGCTAGTGAACTCCTCTTAGGAGTAGAGAGCTCGACGTGCTCGACACAAAGGGTGCCTTACTCTTCACCACGTCTCACTAGCCGTTTGGGCCTATTAAGTAAGATGCGGCTCTTTCTTTCTCTCCATGAATATAGGCCTAGTCACGAGAATGTGTTAGGAATGAATAAGGTTGAATTTAAAGGAAGTGTTATCACATTTGCCTGGTGAGAGAGTGGAAAAACACTTTGGGAAAAGCCACCCTCTAGTACACCCCGACAGGGGCTCAAACCCCGATCTCACCATCGTTGACAGTCCAAGTCTATTGCGAGAGTGACACGTATTAAATTTAGAACAGACACAACCCCCAGTCCACCCAACCCTCGGCAGTTAATTCATGACTATGCGAAGAGGAAACTCACGATTCACCGAATGATCAATTTATTTCGGCCATACCGGTAATTGAACCCCTGGACCCACTAGCTCAATAGATAAGACACGCTTCTGACAGAGCTAAAGGTGTAGAACGCCATTTCTACTCGAACGTGTTGAAGTCCTCAAGCCCACTTTTTGAGTGACTCGCTCATAATCTGTCAGGCCTTTGGATTCTAAATCAGTCTTCAACTAATTTTAATCTTGTAACCACTATTCATCGCCACGTCAACGAGTTGCCCCATTAGACGCCGTGGATGAAAGACGATGTACTACAGTTATTGAAGGAGCTTCTTGTTTTCCACGAGTACATCTTATCTCTCTTTCTCTCTTTCACACACACAAGTGTCAGCTGATTGAATGATACTCTGTACCCATCACGGTCGCTAATAACATAGTAGAAGCTAGAATATATTTTCTTCACCTTGACAAGAGAGGCGCTAGTTTATCATCCCGTTTCTATAACGCACTTTGGTCTAATGGGGGACCTTCAATAGATTGTAAGGGAGCTGATTAACTCGTCGTATGAAAGAAACCTCTCCTTTGGCGACAAACTACCTGAAGTCGGAGACACGCGAGTGGAAGTTTTTTTTTGCGAGAAGATGCGAATACCATGTCATAAAGATAAGATACCTCCCAACCCCCCTCGAACACCTCTTTCCTCACGTGCATTACGTCTTAATTTTTTATTATTATTATTTTATCTCCGCATCTTACTACTCATTTGGGTAAAACACACATATACTAATAACGCTAATGTTCTACGAATGAGGAAGGTTGGATTTAAAGGAAATGTACACGCATTTGAGTGGAGATATAGGGTGAAAACTATTCAGGAGAAAAATACCTCAACACCCACCCAAGATATTGTTTTTAAATAGTTATTTAGTACCGCGTCTTACTACCCGTTCGGGTTATACGCCTATGTACTAACTACTATAATGTGCTAGGGATTAGGAAGATTGGACTTAGATGAAGTGTATCCACATTTGCGTGAAGGGAGGTTAAACCATCCCAGTGCACCCGACTGGGATCGATCCCTGATCTCCCCGTCTTCGGCAGTCTAGTCTATTGCGGGAGTAGCGCTTTAGACCATGCGGTTACCGAAGTGGGTCCCACAGGCTATTTAACAAGCTAAAGTACACTTGTGAATTACTATATAGCTCCAAAATATTTCTGAAATGTTAAGGATATAAATAATTTGAATAAATGAAGCAAAAGGGTTTCCATAAAACTTAAAAGGCTTAATACGCTTTGCTTCGAAACCTCCAATGAAAACTCCAAAAGATAATTTGTTAAAATTGTCATTGTCTCCCATGACTAAAGAACAACATACAACCATTCATATCATTTCTCATTGAGTGAGAACAATAGAAGATAAATCTATGTCCTTCTTGAGAAACAAGGAGCATATTTAATTTTATTTTATCCCGTAGAGAGGAAAAATGTTAATTGGTTTTCTTTTTGTGTTTGCAGAGAAAATACGCGTAGTCCTTAGCTATTCTCTTTTTCAATAATTCGATGACAATTAAACTTTCGTCCTCGCTAATCAATTCCTTGTGTTATGTCCGTTACTCAGAAGACGGTACAGTCCAATTAAATCAACATTGAACACAATGAACTTTTGACATTCATATTTAATATAAGAATCAATTGAGTTAAAAATTCACTGTATAATTTCTTTCTCACAGAGTCTTACTACCCGTTAGGGATGTACACATATATATTAGAAGTACGCTAGTGTTGTAGGGATGAGGAAGGTATAATTTGCAAGAAATGTTACCAAAGTTTCGTGGGAAGAGAGTGAGAAACCTCGTTGGAAAGAACACCTCAAAGACACCCAAATGGGATTCGAATCCATATCTTCTCGTTCTCAGTAATCTAGTCAATTGGAGAGAGACTCCTTAGCGTGACCGCAACTATAGTTGTCAGGTAGTGGGTGAGTCGCGGTTGCGGGATACAGTGTTTCCTTATAAGCGACCGGGGATCGCCGATCGTGTGTCATTTCTACTTTCTCTAAGACGTCTTGATAGATAAAGGATTGTGATCGTAAAAAAATTGAACTCGAGATTTTGATAAATGTTGACGTTTCATGACCCTATGACACAAAAAAAAGTGTCTTTCGCAATGACGTCTGTCTGTCTACACCTCGGGCCAGAGACGAAATTATTTTACCGATTGGGCTAAAACTTGATATCTGAGCTTTTCATAAGATCCCCCCATGGGGTTTTTGAAATTAGACACCAAACCCTAAAATTAAGAGTTGTTTATTGAAGGACAAAAATAGAAAAAATCGATTTCCTCGAAATTCTTTCCAAGGATTTTGATTAAAATTTATATCTAGACACTGATTATTATTATAAACACGATGGAAACTCTAATTTTCTCGTGAAAATGGCTTTGATGGTACTTTACATGAGAAACATTTTCCAATTTTCATCATTTCTCCACAACTACAGTAGCCCCATGATTTCTTTGGTGCTGACTGACAGTTCACAGCTGACTTCTGACAGTCAATCATTTAGGTATATACCTAAATGTTGACTGTCAGAAGTGACAGCTGCTAAACACATGTTTTTGCAGATCATATGGTTCAGCTTAGGGATACATAATTTGGTCTGGTAGCTTTTCAAAGCCGTCAGTCAGCACCAAAGAAGCCATGGGGCTACTATATTTGAGATATGAAATAACTTATCTCCGTAAAGTTGTAATGTTATTAAAGATATACATCTTTTATTTGAAATATATTTTTATAGAACCAATAGTTTCTGATCTATAAGCTAAGATATATACTTTTTAATCCAGATCTCTGAAAATGAATTTGATTCCTATGCTCTTTGGTGGACAAAGATGTTCCTCTTTCGTTGATTTTTCTGTAACAGTTTTCCTAGATCCTAATGCCATATAGTAAGTAAGTAACATTGTATATTATTTCATTTAAGATCTTTGGTATAATGTTTATACAGCAATGTATAGACGTGTTATCTCATTTTACAAATCTCACGAGTTTTTAGTAAATGTTTATTTTAAGATAAAAGCGAGAGATATTCCGTGAGGTGGATCGTACCATTTATTTATAGAGTACATATTTTTCCTCGGTTTTCAGAATTTTTCAAATACTTTTGCCTTAACTATTCGTATTATTTTGTCCCAGTGCTAGCCTAAACTATTACATGAAGTCAGAGTAATCGATTACTTCTTACATACCTCTCAGTGGAAGAAGAAGAGGATGATGATATTGTGATGGAAATTATGACAAACAGCTACGAAAGTAGATCCAACAATGAAAGGAATACCATGTACAGTCAACGTACCAATGAAGGTTTCCTCTCCGCACTTTTATACAGGCATCTTTTTAAGAATGTTGCGCGACTGCGACTAGACTGTTCCCGGAGCAGTTTGGTCGCAGTCATGTTGCTTGAGATGCTGGTCGCACACTCTGGTCACTAGTCGCGGTCACCTTGAAGGAGCTGGTCACATAACAAGCCACTGAATCCAGTACAGTTACTGGTCGCCTTGCTGAGATGCTGGTCGCACACTCTGGTCACCAGTCGCGGTCACCTAGAAGGAGCTGGTCACATAACAAGCCACTGAATCCAGTCCAGTTGCTGTGTCGCGAGTCAGTCAAGTAGAAGGAACCTTATCTTTAGAACATGCTACTAGCTAAGTGGAACACTGACTACTAATGCAAAGAGGCCGATGTAATAGTAGACAATAGCAAATAGCCTACCACCTTCCGAATTGTTTTTAGAAGTTATAGGAAGATGAACTACCCGCACTGAGGGGTTACGCAGACTTAATGTCAGAATCATATAGTTTGTCGTTTTTTCCAACGAAGAGGTCAGGGTTTCAAATTCTGGCAGGGTGTACTTAAGGTACCTAGAGCTAAATAGTTCCCCCTTACCCTCATGCAAATGCGAGCACATTGCCTTTAAATACTACCTTCGTCAGCCTAAAATCTTTAGCTTAATTAGTATACATGTAACCTAATTCAGTAATCGAAAAGCTTAAGGCGCTACTTTCGCAATAAACTGAGATTTCTGATAACAGGGAGATCGGGGTTCGAATCTCGGTTGGATGTATTGTACTCTATTTCTCTCCACACCAATTTGGGTACATTTTCTTTAAAAATTAAATCTTCTTAATCCATAACACATTATCGTAAATAGTACTTCTATGTGTATAATTTTAATGGACAGTAAGATTCGATGCTAAAAAATCAATTTTAAGTTACATAACTTAATAATTTTTAGTTTGTATATCTCGTGAATATATATTTTTTTTTCAATGCTTGCATGCGTTACATAATATTCAACTTGCTTTAGATACATTTTTTTCAAACCGACAGTATGATCATTAGGTTTATTCGGAAGGCGCAGAAATAAATAATAACCGCCTTGACTACATAATATTCAACTTGCTTTAGATACATTTTTTTCAAACCGACAGTATAATCATTAGGTTTATTCGGAAGGCGCAGAAATAAATAATAACCGCCTTGACCCTCCAACTCTATGACGTAGAGAATTCGACGTCCAAAAGTACGTTCTTCAACCCGTGAAATATTAACCCCGCTAATCGTCCGCGTGATGGGATACGCGAAGAGGTTATTAATAAGGTCTACAACGGGGGTGGGGGAGGTAAGAGGGCGTGGAAGGGTTGTCCAGATTGATAACGGGCGGTCCTCTTCATTTAATTACGTCGCGGCTCATCAGCGACGTTGTTGAATGATTAACAGGTAAGCAAGCACGCGAGGAATACTTAACTTCAGACCCTCCCCCCTTCCTCTCATTACTCGGGTTAAAGGGGGGAGGGGATGTAATTGTGGCTTCGATCGATAACAATTAGCGGCTACTCTTCGTGGTCTAATGGGCCGTACTGTAAACAGGTTGATAATCGGTAGCCTTAATTGGGGTATAATTATCCGTCCTTTGTCAATGCTTCGACCAGCCAAAGACACATTTCAATTATTTATATATAGGTGGGGTAGTTTGAAAAATTAATTAAAAAGCACAACACTGGGATTATTAATGATTTAATCTAATAGTTAAGGGATGGGAGGGAAAACTTCAAGGGAATAAATCCACTCAGTACACTTGACCGGGATTCGAACTTCTTGGTGTTGTACCCTTAATCTACCCTGAAATGATTGTATCAGCCTTGATAGATAGCACACCCTATGATCCTATATTACCTATACAAGCTGTGCCATTATTGAACCAAGTAAAGGAAAACCTGCTACCTTTCAGAATAAACAAGTTGTACAGTACATAATTTGAAGAGTACAGGGGGAAAAGTTGGAAAGTCACCTTAAACACATTTTCCAGGACAACAACTTATATACAGAAGAGTCTCGGTAACTCGACCTAATGTGGACTTAGATGGTGTCGAGTTATTAAAACGTTGAGTTTTACGAATGAACTTGCATAAAATAAATAAATAAAGCACTAAACCTACTTACCCAGTTTCTAAATACAGTCTATAACAGTCAATGTACAGTCTATAGCTCAACACGCTAAAACTGGACACCCTAAACTGTGCTACATTATTTAATCAGCGCCAATTTATACATATGATTCAGATGTCATGTTTACTAAACAAGGATGAATCACAGTACAGTATCGAATATTATAGGTACAATTGTACTCTACTGTAGTATTGTACGGTACAAAAACAGTAATATACGTACAATACAATATATTAAGTGTTAATATAATGGCGTATATACTACGTGTAATATACATAAATGAAGTACAGTACTGTACATATAATATTGTATTGATTTGAATAACACGTTATTGAATCAGAAAACTAACAAACACAGCATTTGTAAAAACACCACAGCACGAGTGTTCCACTCGAGTTACACAAACAAACTGAAAGGTTATACATTTGAATGACCTTGGATTGTGACTACTGGCGCCAACAACTGTGTGAAAGTGTGAGTGTTGAGTTACACGGAATGTCGAGTTATCAAGTGTCGAGTTTCCGAGACTTTACTATTTCAAACCACATATGAACCACAGAGAATACTTTTTAAATTAATTTAAATATGACAAATACCTATTTTAACATAGTCTAAAGTGCATTAGAAATGTCTCATGATTGTATAACAAATAGCATAACTAAGCATATATATAAGTTAAAATTTGAGTTCCCCCTTTCCCCCCTGTACTCTTAATATATTTCAAACTACATCATAATCATTAGATATCAAGAACTAATAGCTCAAAGTGGATTTAATGTTTGTAAAAATATTTTTTATGCCGAAATCTATATCCATTGCCTGATAACATTTTAATGTTCCCCAAATTGTGGAGGATGTGATTTACTGCAACAGGAATATAAATGAAACTGATAACAGGATGCCCTAACGAATTAATTACACTCTCATTAAACCTTGGCATGCCGGTGAGCTAACCTAGTTATTACCTCCCCTTGCTTCCGATACGAGGTTACAATAATTAATAGTGTAATGAGTCGCACGAGGCCCATTAGACATTCAGACGGGGGAAGCTATCGATCCTCATTGCTTGTTCTCCTTGTTCAAACAGATCGAGAGCTCGGAATTAATTAGTGGCTTCCGTAAAGTTTGACTAAGAGTCAGGACAAAGAAGGAGGGCATCAAGGACGTTGCCTGTCTGTGAGGTCACGGCAAGCCAAGTTAGTACTCACCGCCCGCGTTAGTGTATTTACGTTAAGATTAAAATAAGAAATAATTCAATTTTAATTTTTCATTGAACTCTATTTAATTACAATTTTCTTAAACTATACTTTTTCAATACATTTACTTTTTCTTATTTACATGTGACTTCAAATTTCTATCATATTTGACAAACATTTAATAACAAATACTATAAACTTTATATATTATTAAACCTGCCAACTTGATGTGCATTTCAACCTATTGGAAGTTCTAATATATTATTTTTAATCATTTTAACGTGTTCCTTCCAATTTATGAACGAACTATATATGTTTTATGTGTATTTTATGTCACAATAACTAAATCATTGCCATTTAACTTACAGTATTATTTCAAATTCAAGATTTTTCAAATGATTACATATGTGTTTGTTACTTAATAGTTTATAATAAGACATTTTATAAACAAAACAAATTTTCTCCACCTTTTTTATAATTGAATTATGTTATTTTAACAATTGTCATTCTTTTTATCAATAAGTGATTCAATAATTTAATATCAATTAACATATTAAATAACATACAAAGTTAATACTCTTAACATTTACTTACTTACCAACTTTATAATTTAGTAATATATAAAAAAAAAAATTTAACATTTTTACATAGATAGTATATTAACGAATTTTCACTTGTCTACTATTTGTGCTGTTAAGTGAACTGTATGTTACGACGTTGAAGTCTGTGTAAAATAAACTCATAGTTTATCACTAATTTTTCATTTGAAGCTGTAATCATAATATAGTTCTTTCACTTAAAAGAATATAGTAATACTTTTATTAAACGGAATACATAACCTACTTAATTAAAATTGAATTTTACATTTTATTTATTTACGTTTTATTTGGCGAGTTTTAAAGAACCAAGTCCAACACTTTAGCTCAGTCGGTAGCGTGTCTGCCTAGTGAGCTAATGGTCCCGGGTTATATTCCCGACACGGCTGGAAAAATCATCCGTAGTTAAATGTGGGTGTTTCTCCTTCATAGGGATAGATTGTCGACCTCAGTGTTCGTGGGTTTGGACCTAGCTGAGGCCGACGAATTTTTCTTGAGCGATGTAAATCCGTATCATAACTTCATTAAGAGGGGAAGTAGACCCGTTGGCCCCATTTCGATTGTGGCATGTACCAGAGCCCTGTGAGTTATGTGAAAATACCTTCCCCGACAAAACTGGTAGGCCCTTTCGCGCTCACTTATAGAAATTCAGTTTGAAAGACAATAGGGGACCACACACTTTCTGAATTCCTCTAGTGTATGGTATTCACACACCAGATGGTGCAGGCAGCACTATTCAGCCGAAGGACTGAGTTCTTGCCCAGCTACGGATGGATGGAGATCACATCAAACCAACCCTCGGGTTGTTGCCTTAAGAAGAAGTGATGAATTAATGGCCGGGGGGCAGAGCGTTGTGTTTGTTATACATTTATGTTTAAGTCGTGTGCTGATACAGTATAATCAATTGGTTCAGAAAGTTCACGTTAAATACCTAAATAAAGATTTAACATTAAAATAAAAACCATATATTCCTAAACAATTATAAAAAATAAGTCTTAGCCTCTGTATTATCACACTTTTTTTTTACCTTGAAGTAGTTTTTTTGTGAACGATTTTTTTAATATCCTATACAGCTCAGGTTATTTGGCTTACTCACGAAAATGGCCAATAGGAATCTTCCTGCCAACATGTAGATTAAAAAACCCACGGAAGCAAATGCGTATAATTAACAGGAAACGAGGAAAAGGTAATTTTGAAATGCAAGTCTATGCTGTACAGGTGCAAATAGTAGAGTGAGTGCTTATGATCGTCAGTGAAAGAGGGAGAGCGTTATCAGCAGGTAAAAGAGAAGATCTCACACGGTGGCCTACTCATTTTCTTCCCTCTCTATTTCATACATTGGCGTTTAAGCGTCATAGCGCTTAGAGTGCTTTAGTGCTTCGAATTAAGACACAACCCGCTTTGGAAAAACAGCTTCCAAATCCTTAAGTCGTTAAATATTGAGGTTAGACATGTTGTCGCGAGATATTGAGAGAGAAAGAAGAGAGAGAGGGTCGGATTGTGTCGATCATTTGGACGTCAGGTCACGGATATGTTGTTTGTTCAGGCTTTATTCTTTGGTTGAACTGTGAAAGGGTTAAATGTTACGAAGCACAACCATTTAACTTCAACGTACCACACCACCTACCACTTAGCCAACCAAATATTCTTTAACTTATCTAAATATACCCAGCAAGTAATACAAATAGAGTGTACTAACATCTTTAAGAATTTGTAAAAAAAAAGGTAAATACTACTATTACGAACGTGAAAGCTTGAGCTATTTTTTTTGTCAATTTTTTCCCTGACCTTGCCCGAAGGTAAAGTTAGAAGAGAAGATACAGGTGGATGGGTGGTCATCGAGATAGACTTTAGATTCTATAGATTTGGTTCCGGGTCGAGTTTGGTAGATCTAGGACTATCAGGATTTGTTTTAATATCTCAATACCCTTTTCAGTGGTCGAATGGTCCAAGGCATCACTCTCGCAATAAACTGTATTGCATATGACGGAGAAATCGGGGTTCGAAACCATGGTCAGGTGTACCTAGGGTGGTTTATACTAAATAGTTGTTCAACTCTCCCTCCACGCAAATACGGGTACATTTCTTCTAGTTTCAACCAGGTGTACCAAGGCTGTTAAAAATTTTACTGTGCTCTACTCTCCCTCCGAGCAAATGCAGACACACTTCCTTTTTAATTATACCTACCTCATTTCCATCACATTACTGTAATTTACTGGTTATAGCATTGCGAAAAAAATCTGGCATCGATGTTGAGTGTTTATTATTGGTTGATTTTAGCTAAGTTTGCTTAGTTTGTAAGTCGTGGGATTATTTGAACATGTAATAAGAAAGGGTACTTGAAATATCCACATGGAACATATAAACTTACCACTTCCAGGAAACTGGGAATATGTAATTTAATTTTGATAATGTGTTTTGATATGAGATAACCTTCACTTCAGCTGAGATACTTTGGTTCGAAACCAGATAGGTCCCAAATTAAAGCTCTATACAATACGAAAGCAGGTGGGGTACGAGTGATCTAACGACCCCACTTCAGATCGATCACACTTACCGTGTGCTTCACCATGACATGAAGCGGGTAATTAACACGATGAATTGCAATCATTGAGTTCATTAACGCGCCTGGGGGATCCCCAAAACTGCGCATACAGTCTGTCCTGTCTTAGCCGGTCCGACCAACCTGCTGTGAGAATGCCTGCAAGAAGTGACGTCGCCGACTTGTCAAGGCGATCACCCCTGTAGTTTTGACACTACACAAACACACTTCCCATATCACACTCATATTGAAACGACCTACGATACTCGTGATGACAGGAATCTTGAAACAAGTGACATCATCGTTTTGTTAAGGCGATCCACCTATATTTTTGACACCACACAAACACACTTTCGATATCAAAGTCATATTGGAAGGATCAAGCAAAGTCGTGATGACAGGGTGCTTGAAATATGTGACGTCACCGACTTTTTAAGATCACATCTATAGTCCTAACACCACACGAACACACTTTCCAGATCACGGTCATGTTGGAAAAATCAACTAAGCTCGTTATGAGAAAATGCCAGCAAGTTTCTGACGTCACCAACTTGTTAAGGTGATCACACCTATAGTCCTAACACCACACACATACAATACACATGTCAGAGAACCTGTTTAGCTCTCATTAGCTTGCGTTGGGAGGGCGTGTCCATCATTGAGTCGCGAGTGTTGTAAAGTTTCTTAACTTAGTTTTCCCATCATCTCGACATAACAACTGTACTCGTTTACCTGATCACGTGGGATTGATTCCTGAACGGTCCGTTGGTTTCTTATCCGGGTGGCTATGTTTCTCGTCAGTGCAGTTGATATGTGGTGACATATCGGGAGCCAGATGATCTAGGGTCAGCCTACAGGTGTTAAGAGTCCCAGGTTTGGTACCGGGTAAGGGTTCGGCCAGACTGACAAGCGTGCGAGCGAGCGCGTAAGCGACTAGGTGGCCACACTGGCGAGCGCGCGAGCGAGCGAGCGCGTGATTAGCTGATACCTCTCGTTATTTGTTGACGAGGAGGCTCCGAATTTTGGCTGAGTGAGTTGAGGGTGGTTTTAACAAGTGATTTATTGTTGTGGTTTTCTCCTCCTCTCTCCACGCTAATGGTGATTCTTATTTGTAAAGGCCTACTTTGATAATATTGAAGTATTTTAACATATCAGTTTTATATAAATATATACATGGTTTATGATCTTAACAATTAAATTAGGCCGTTAATAGCAAGTGTGCTAATAATAAGAATTGAATAGTCAAACGGTGACCTGGTGGTCTAGGCGTAAGGTGTCTGACCTCTTTGCTGAGGGTTCGGGGCTAAATCCTCGGTCCCGGCACAGATTTATCTGATTGCCAAAACCTTCCTTCACCTCTGAAAAGACGTGTATTAATCACAACTTGTGAATGTGAGGAATGCCAGGCCTCCACCGAGGTTCGGATTCCACGTTAAACTGTAGGTCCTCCATTTCATCTCACAATCACCCTACCATTGCAAATTAGCGTAAGTACGTATAACCCGA
>CABFWB010002675.1:67073-78182 GCA_902151455.1 Timema bartmani | reverse complement strand
TATAATCACATACTTGTAGCTGACGATTTCCGCACTCCATCATAGGCTCTGCTTTAAAATATGAGTGAAGAATGACCCTGGGCACGGGACGAATCCTGGATAGCTCAGTATTTAGAGCATTGACGTACTAAGCCAAAGGTACCGGGTTTGATTCCCGTGTCCAGGTGTGATTTTTCAATTTCCAGAAAGTGTGCTAAACCTATCGATAGTAATAAAAAATTAATAAAAATGTCAAAATGAGAAGTTTTCCTAGCACTCGATGAACCAACACACAATAATATTGCCTAGCGCCTGTAAACTAGACTGTACCGGGTCGAGCGTGCGCGCTTGAAAAATAGAACCAGTTCTATCTTTCAAGCGCGCGCGCTCAGTCGCTCCAGTCTGGCCACCTCTCATTACAACCCATGTATTCTATTTTATATTTTAGTCGCTCGCGCGCTCAGTCTGGCCGCCCCCTAAGGGATTGTAATATATTACTGTGAGATTGGAACTGAATTAAGTTAGGGCGTGTCTTCAATACTCAACACACTAACAACAAAGCGTATAAACCTCCTCGTCAGTGACAAAACAGTCAATACGGGACTGACCACTAGGGATATTAGGACAGACAAACATAAAGACAGTCATACATAAAGACATACAGACATTAAGACAGTCATACATTAAAACTGACATACATGAAGGCTGACATACATGAAGGCTGACATACATGAAGGCTGACATACATGAAGGCTGACATACATGAAGGCTGACATAGATGAAGACAGACATGAAGGCCTATGAAGACAGACATGAAGACAGACAGACATGAAGACAGACAGACATGAAGACAGACAGACATGAAGACAGACAAACATGAAGACAGACAAATATGAATACATAAATACATGAAGGCAGACAGACATACATACATACATACATACATACATGAAGATGGACATACATGAAGGCAGACAGACATGAAGACATACAGACCTTAAGACAGAAAGACAAACAGACATGAAGACAGACATACAGGAAGGCAGACAGACATACAGAAAGGCAGACAGACATGAAGACAGACATACATGAAGACAGATAGATATGAAGACGAACAGACATGAAGACAGACAGACATGAAGACATACAGACATTAGGACAGACAAAAAGACATGAAGACAGACAGACATGAAGACATACAGACATTAGGACAGACAAACAGACATGAAGACAGAAATAATTACATAAAGACAGACATACATGGAGGCAGAAGGCATAGGACAGACAAACAGGGCCAGATATAAGTATTGTAAAAAAAAATTGTTTGGGGGGGCACATAAAGTGTTAAAATCCGTCATAATCTCGAGGTCCAAAATTTCCACGATTACAATACTTTCTACATGTGTAAAAGTAGAACTACGTTTATTTATGCAAGTAAATACTTCAAGACTATTAACAAAGAAGGCAGGACCAACATTCCACGATATTTTTTTTTAACGAACCTGATTCTTAACCTCTAATTAAAGTAATCGATTTAACACGTGCTAAACAACAACAGCGTACAACAATGTCCTCGTGGCAAACCAAATAATCACACTAAAAACAAGCGAAGAATCGTAAATTAGCCGTTCAGTGTTTGGAAAAAAAAAACAAGTCGGGGCCCCCATATTTACATAATTAACGTGTGACGTCATCTGTAATCATCTTAATTTTACCCCTGCGTGGTATGTAACATGGCTAAAAGCTGAAGCATGGCTGAAAGGCACCCGGGCCCTTGGACGAAGTAAACCATTTCATTGCTAGACCACGGATTAGACCAACGATTTCTGAAATTAGCAAAACTTTTTACTATATATATATAATATATTTTTTGTTACCACGTCCTACTACCTGTTAAGGTTATACAATAGGCATATAGTCCGACCCCTTAGCTAAGTCAATAGCATGACCGTCTACTCAGCTAAAGGTCACCGGGTTCGATTCCTGGTATGGCCGAAAAAATGTATCATTGGTGAAATGAGAGTTCCCCCTTTCAAAGTGGTGGGGCTGGATGTTGTGTCTGTTTTAGATTTAAATCAGTTTATAAGTCGTGTGTTGATATACTCAGTCCGTTTTAAAAAGTGCACGTTAAATACATCAAATAAATCGGGGGAAAAAAATCATATACGCATATATTAATTACTCTAATGGGGTAGGAATAAGGAAGGAAGCATTGTAGAGGTAATCAACCCACATGTTCGTGGAAGGAGAGTGGGAAACCATTTAGGAAAAAACACCCTAAGGAGATCTGACTGAGATTCGAACCCTGCTCTCCTTGTTTTCAGAAGGCCAGCCAATCCAATAAGAAAATTACTGCTTAGACCATTTTGCCACTGAAGTGATTAATATACAGTAGTTTTTAGATCAATTTCATTTCCCTAGACCACGTCTTACTACCCGTCTGGGCTGCACGCATTTAATTACACTAATTGTGCATCAATGATGAAGATGTAATCTAGAATAAATTCACCCGCATTTTTTGAAAAGAGAATGAGGGAAAACCATTAAAAAATTACTTTTTGGAAAAAATGTCCCTTCGTTGCACCAGACCGAGATTCGAACCTAGACGTCCAGTCATCGGTAATATAGTTTATCTTGAGTTTGGTGCCTGAAGAACATTTGACCACCGGTATGGGTAGATAAATCTTCAGTTTGCAGCGAGAAGCTTGTATGAATCTTACAGGCTTAGCAAGTCAGTCGCCCGTACTGGTGGGCACGTGGACAAGACGTCAGTCTTGTTTAGTTTGGTTCACCAGTTATGGGGAGCTCAAGGTTCGAATCTAGTTCAGGTGTACTGAGGGTGATTTTTCGAAATGATTTTCCACTTACCCTCCTCGCAAATGCGGGTAGACTTCTTCTAAATATAACCTTTATAATCCCTAGAATTATTATCGTAATTAGTACATAGGCCTAAGCGTATAACTCAAATGGGTAGTACGGCGTGGTGCTTAAAAAAATAACTAAATGCGGATGTCTCGGACGAGAAGTAGGTTTGAGACCCCAAAGCAAAATAAAAAGTCAGGTCATCGTGTTACGAAGCCCTTGGTTTATTGGTAGGAACACAGTGTCTTAATTGCGTCATAATTTTAAGAGAAAGATGTGATAAGGTTAAGTCATCAAGTGGAAAGGTAACGAGGTTCACCTTACGAATATTTTTTATCTCAATGTATCAACAGACCGTCCCTCTTAGAGCTAAATCATCACTATTAATTTGTCTCGATTAGACCTACCTTTAAAACAATTTATCTTTATTATATATAGTCATTATTTCCTCAGAGTGTACTTCAGACACAGTTTTTATGTTACGAGATCTTAACTCTTTTGCGTCACATTAGCTCAAAAATATATATTTTGTCGTCCGACACTTTAGCTAAGTCCTTAGCGTGGCTATTTATTGATTAATGGGCTCCGGGTTCGATTCCCATCATGGCCGAAAAATTTACCGTTAGTGAAATGTTTTATAGTTAGTGAAATATGTGTTTCCAATTTCTAAGTGATGAATTAATGGCTGGGGGCCGGGTGTTGTGTTTGGTCCAGATTTAAGTTAGTCTGTGTGTCGTGTGTTGATATAAATAGTCGGCTCAAAAGTGCACGCTTAATACCTTTGATAAAATATTTTTTTATGTCAAAAGATTATTTACCTCAAATACATTTTCCAAACTAGAGGAAATACCACTATTCTGCCCTAGTGTACCCCAAACAAGATTTCTTACTGTCGAGATTGTCGTTATTTCTGCTGAATGTACCACCCACGCGCGACCCGTCTCGTCGCCCAACAGGTAATTTAATTGCTGTGGATTGTACACGAGGTCCCGGGACCCGAACGATCGAGCAAGCCAAGAGTATCCGATAAAGCACCCATTATTATTATTATAGCAGGGCGGGGGCCTCCCCGAAAAAAAACAAGAAAAAAAGACACACAGCAACGTTAACCCCGAGGGGAGAGGGGCGGGAAGATTCCGGAGAAACTTGGGACTCCCTCCCTGGTCCCTATGTGCTGATTAGGGCCCAAGTAATGAGCGCATTAACTACGCCTGCTTGTCTGTCGTAATAGCCTATTAGAACGATACGAGACTTCGCTACAAAACTACAAGGTGATCGATAGTTTGTTTACGTTCAGACAATTCTGAGGTTGCGTGGGAGACTAATAAATTATCGTTACTGCCGCCGAGCAATCACGCCTACAGGATACTGGTGTGATTGTGACCATGCTTGTTTAATTCTCTTTTTTCTGCTGGTGTGATTGTGGCAACGCTAGCTGATTTCCCCTTAACTGCTGGTGTGATTGTGGCAAAGGCTCGTTCACTACGCTATGTATGCTGGTGTGATTGTGGCAATGCTAGTTCAATACTCCTTGTCTGCTGGTGTGATTGTGACAATGCTCGTTCAATCCTCCTTGTCTGCTAGTGTGATTGTGGCAATGCTTGTTTGATCTTCCTTGTATGCTGGTGTGATTGTGGCAATGCTTGTTTGATCTTCCTTGTATGCTGGTGTGATTGTGGCTATGCTCGTTCAATCCTCCTTGTTTGCTGGTGTGATTGTGGCAATGCTTGTTTGATCCTCCTTGTCTGGTCCTCCTTGTCTGAGCCGCCTTGTCTGCTGGTGTGATTGTGACAATGCTTATTTAATCCTCTTTGTCTGCTGGTATATTGTAGCAATTCTTGTTTAATCCTCTTTGTCTGCTGGTGTGATTGTGGCAACGATAGGATAAGTTTGTCTGTTTTAATTATATGTATACGTTGATAACTTATCAATAAGAGGTTTAGAATAAAGCATACGATCGTAAGTGTGTATCCAAGTCGAATACACATGTTTTAATACGACCTATCAGTCGTCCAACAGAATGCGCTAACTTCTATGTTTAAATGGTGATGATGATAGCGATATTGAAAGAAACACAGCCATGTCTACTTAGAACTATAAAATAAAGAGGATTAATAAGTGCAATTTTAAATTGGAGCAAGGAATAAGTGGGAGTTCTAGGTTTTATTATTGACGTGATGGAAATATGTTGGATATTTCCCACTATACAGCATTCGACTGCAGAGAAAATTACGAATATACAAACAGAAATAAGGAAATATGTATGAGAAAGGGAAGCGCTGGACTTAATCAGTGTGATAACTTATAAACCAGCCAACCATCTAGTTGTAACATTTGCACTTTACTCAACAGATTATGGTACACTCCGATTAACTTGAAAAGTATCAGTCTTACCTTGACCAACTACACTATGGCTCCATCTTATAATTTGTACCATAGTGTAACCACATCAGGGTAAACGGCGTGTACATACAGTTTACGATGGCCTACGTCAACACACGTTCCTGTATCCGTGATAGGGGTTGCTGGTTCTATTCTTGGCTGCTCTAACAAATCTATTTATTATTTTTAATTTGTGTACGTGTTCATTCTGCTATTTCATTAGTCGATATCTAGGATATTGTCATAGTTTAAGTTTGTTTGAAGGTCGTGTGAATGTTGCCTTGTCAGACACTATGCCACTTGTCAATTCGTGTTTTTTTAGGTATATTGTTACTTGTCAGGCACCCTGTTACTGGACAGACACATTGCTACTTGCCAGACACTTTGTTACTTGTCATACACCTTGTTACTTTCCAGACACTTTGTTACTTGTTTGACACCTTGGTACTTGACATATACCTTGTATACTTACAAGACACCTTGTTACTTTTCAAACAACTTGTTACTTTCCAGACACCTTGTTACTGGTTACACATTGTTACTTGCCAGGCACCTTGTTACTGGTTAGATACACTGTTACTGGTTGGACATATTATTACTTCCCAGACCCCTTGTTACAGGTTTGATACCTTTTTACTTTGCAGACACCTTGTTACTGGTTTGATATTATACTATTTGTCAGACATATTTTTACTTGCCAGATACATTTTTACTCACCATACATATTGTTACTTTCCAGACACCATGTTACTTGTCATACACATTGTTACTTTCCAGACACCATGTTACTTGTCATACACATTGTTACTTTCCAGACACCATGTTACTTGTCATACGCATTGTTACTTTCCAGACACCATGTTACTTGTCATACACCTTGCTACTTTTCGGACAACTTGTTACTTGTTAGACACATTGCTACTTGTTATACACCTTGTTATTTGACATGCACTTTGTATACTTGCCAGACACCTTGTTACTGGTTAGATACCTTGTTATTTGTCAGACATATTTTTACTCTACAGACACCTTTTTACTTGCCATACACCTTGTTACTTATTAGACACCTTGTTGATCAATTGAGGCCGGGGATAAACGCTGGACGAGACCGTATTTCACTTGCACAAGATCTCAGCATCCCCGGCTACGTCTCCTGGAGCTGTATTGAAACAACGCCATCAAAAAGATACTCTACTCCCTCTCCGTCTTTTGCCCCGCTCTCTAATTCCTACTTCCCAAACACAGACTTTGATAATTACGAGCAAATTGCTCACATCCTAAACTTGTAGTTACAATATACCAACACTAGGAACTCGGCAGCCTCAGGGAGGCCTGGTTATACTGGCCTGAACCTCAGTTGAGTGGTAGTTACAATAAACCAACACTAGGACCTCAGCAGCCTCAGGGAGGCCTGGTTATACTGGCCTGCACCTCAGTTGAGTGGTAGTTACAATATACCAACACTAGGACCTCGGCAGCCTCAGGGAGGCCTGGTTATACTGGCCTGCACCTCAGTTGAGTGGTAGTTACAATATACCAACACTAGGACCTCGGCAGCCTCAGGGAGGCCGGTTATACTGGCCTGAACCTCAGTTGAGTGGTAGTTACAATATACCAACACTAGGGCCTCGGCAGCCTCAGGGAGGCCTGGTTATCCTGGCCCGCACCTCAGTTGAGTGGTAGTTACAATATACCAACACTAGGACCTCGGCAGCCTCAGGGAGACCTGGTTATACTGGCCTGCACCTCAGTTGAGTGGTAGTTACAATATACCAACACTTAGGACCTCGGCAGCCTCAGGGAGGCCTGGTTATACTGGCCTGAACCTCAGTTGAGTGGTAGTTACAATATACCAACACTAGGACCTCGGCAGCCTCAGGGAGGCCTGGTTATATTGGCCTGCACCTCAGTTGAGTGGTAGTTACAATAAACCAACACTAGGACCTCGGCAGCCTCAGGGAGACCCGGTTATACTGGCCTGCACCTCAGTTGAGTGGTAGTTACAATATACCAACACCAGGACCTCTGCAGCCTCAGGGAGGTTTGGTTATACTGGCCTGCACTTCAGTTGAGTGGTAGTTACAATATACCAACACCGGGACCTCTGCAGCCTCAGGGAGGCCTGGTTATACTGGCCTTCACCTCAGTTGAGTGGTAGCTACAATATACCAACACTTAGGACCTCGGCAGCCTCAGGGAGGCCTGGTTATACTGGCCTGAACCTCAGTTGAGTGGTAGTTACAATATACCAACACTACGACCTAAGCATGTCAGGCCATGGAGATATAAGTAGTGCTCTGGTAGTTACAAACGTAACTAGATCTATTTTACTGTATTAATACGTCAAGTCATGTGATCTGCAGCTGTCACTAATGATTGAAATTATCAGTACCTACACAATAACAATAATAATATAGTAAAGAGTTATTAACCCTTACAGCAAAGCAGTTTGTATTTTATTAAAGGCCCTTCCTGTGGAAATGGACTATAGCACTAGAAAGGTATAGTACGTGTAGGAGAGTGTCGAACAAATGAATGGAGGTGTGCAGAGCACATTCTCCTCAGACGCAATAAAATCGTTTATTTTGGGTTAGTCCCGTGCTCCTTGAATTGATGGAATAGACCCCCCCCCCTTCATTACATCCAACCGGGTTTCAAACCCCGATTTCCCCATTATTTTAAATCCAATCGATTTTGAGAATCACGCCTTGGATCATTCGACCGCCGAAGTAGGTTGTATCAACTTAATCTTTAATTAAATAAACAGTGTGATTGTCTATTTATAGGGATTATTGTATTTTTGTTACTCTGCCAATGGCATTATATTCCAATTTTCAACATGTTCTAAATATTACAATTCAATTAATTTAAATTAGTTGAAAATTGACACTTGGACACGGTAATCGAACCCAGGTACCTTTGGCTTAGTGAGCCACTGCTTTACCGCTGAGATATCCAGGATTCATCTCGTTCTCAGGGTAATTCTTCACTCATAGTTTAAGGCAGAGCCTGTGATGGACGTGTGTAATCGTCAGCTACAGATGAGCGAGCCATCAGATACCACAGCTATCTGCGAATAGGGAGAGCTGTAACGCTGCCAACTGCTGTAATTACATAGATTTGCAGCCTGTGTGTTGATATTCTTGTTCTAAATAGTTCTACCTTTCTTTTTTTTTATTCTAATTTGCATTACATAATTTAACCGATTATTTTATACTATTTCCAAATTCAAGTAGTTTAAAAACCTAATCTATGTATAATAATCTAGTATATTCTATAATTATTAATAATTCACCATAATAAATTTTAACTAAGATTAATTATTATAATATATATTGTAGCTCAACTAACAAATCTCTTCCTTATTAAATAAAAACCACGATGCAGTTAACATCTTTGGACCATCTGTCATGTTGACCCACGCAGCCAACTGGTAATTTGGTAATAGAGGTCGAGACGATTAGGGGGAAGGGAGGGGGAGGCACGCAGGTAAACAGACCTAGTGGTCAGGGAGACTTACCACCGTGGATTCCCGGGTTCGAGCCCAGACAAGGCTGCTTCAAGAGGGGGGCGATCGTCTAAGGAGCTGAGCTTACCAGGGTCACCGTTCCTGCCGACGCTGTATAGTAGATAAAGAAATTATATATTTTTTAAAAATCAGTTGTTAAGGGACCAATTTTAATTTTTCTCCTAGAATCTTTGCAAATTTTCAAATCTTACATATATTAATTAGGCCAACAGCAAGTACACTAGAAACTCGTTCATCCTAATTTGATGGGACCAGGTCCAATCCGGGTGATAGGAATTCCAGAAATTCCGTAATTTTGGGATAATTTTACTGTTGGGGATGTAAAAATTGGACAAACATAATGTTTAATGGAAATACGAACTTTATTTACAGTATGATATAGAATGTGGAGTGATTTATTTTTGTCACACAATAAGTATTACAAGTTGTTAAAAAAAAGTAAAACTCTTTATCTTTTAACAGCGGCTGTAGTGTTACTCCATTATATTATGTAGGACATGATTTTAATAGAAGCGTTACAGTTAATTTAATAGAGTTTTGTTCTTTTTTTTTAGCCGAAAAGGTGTGCAAAATAAACTAGAATTTCGAATAATCGTGATTTGGATGAACGGGTTTCTAATCTATAAGAATAAGTTTACAATGCCTGAAGTAGCTAAATAATTTCGAAAAAGTTGGTGATTAGTATTTATATTTTTTATTTTAGACGAGATAGGAATGTTAGATGTTATATTAACTGTAGTTTACCGGAAATGTACAGGTTGGAGGTTCAAATCCCGGACTGAAGCGGGGAGGGTGGTGTTTCCTAAATTGCTTTCCACTGTCCCCTCCACGCCAAGTCCGGGTTAATTTCCTCTAAATCCTAGCTTAATTCATACCTTCTCTATTAGTGTAACTACCCGTTTGGGTGGACGAATTGTCCAAGGCGTCACTCTCATGACTAGACTAAACTGTTCGATTACGGTGAGATCGGGGCTCGAATACCAGTCGGCTGTACTGAGGGTGACTTATAGTTTTCCACTCTCCCACCGTGAAAATGTTGGCATACTTCTTTTATATTCAGCCTTCCGCATCCACAACACACTATCGTAATCAGTACACAAGCAAATAGCCTGAACAGGAAGTAAGAAGCTGAAGAAACAACTAAAAATCACATAGTTTTGGGGAAAATGTTGCAATAAAATGTTCTACTGGTTCATCTCCCATCACGTAGAATCGGACCCAGTACAATATCAAACAAAAGCGCTTCCTCAACCCATACGCCACGATTGCTGGCAATGGTTTACTAAACCAGCCATTATTAATATGGGGATGTAGGGGAAGAGAGAAAGGATAAGTTTTTTTTTCAGGTTTTATAGCAAAAAATGTTTAGGTCCAAATAAATTAAATATTTCTCCAGTAGAAATCTAAAATCTAATTTTTTTCCACACGGTAATATCAACAGTTGCTGAATATTTTTCAAGGGTGTCCTGGAATTTAATGACAACTTATCTCTTTATTTAAAAAATTCTCAGATAATGCCGCTATGTTCAAGACAAATATTCAACAGCTGTGTGAAGAAAATTAAACTTTGTTTCTACTGGAGCAATATTTGATTTATTTTTGGCAAAAAAAAATTTGCTATAAAAACTGCAAAAACCCTGAGCTTTTCTCGCGTCTCCTACATCCCCACCCTAAGTAATATTGACCCGAACTGACGTGCTAAGCCCTCCCTTTACAGCCCCGAAAACATCGTGATTATTTGCATTTAATTGCTGCCATGGTAAAAGTTAATCTAAAACAATTATAATGGCTTTCCCCGACGAAATAAAAAGTTACTCTCCCTCTATTACACTTTAATGATGATAACTGCCAATTAGAACGGGGGCAATCGGAGTTTTATGCAAATCTCACTCTGCTCTCATGATTGTATAATGAAGGACGGGGGAAATTATTGGAGAAGTTTTTTTCAAGAAGGTTTAAGAACCAGTAATTATATTTTTAGTTCCATGTCTTAGGATGATGTTAAGGGAAGTATAGTGCAGCTATTACGGACGTTAATTTGCATATTTTCTTTTTAATTCTAAGCCTTTGGGTTTGTAGCTTTGCGCGAGTTATCGCTTGGTCTGTGATGTTGCTTGCCGTGTTTACAGTCGTAAACGGAGCCTGATGGGGGGAGTGGATAAATCAACGCGAGGGGGGAGGGATCGGTTCGTATTTGTGTAAGGGTAAGGGGAGGAGATAAGTGCAGATTATTCAAAGGAGAAGGGGAGAAATCAGTGAAGATTTTTAAAAGAGGAGGGGGGAGATTGTTGAAGATTTTTTGAAGGGGGGAGATCGGCGAAGATATTTGAAAAGAGAGGGAGGAGATTGGTGAAGAT
>CABFWB010002675.1:36777-56926 GCA_902151455.1 Timema bartmani | reverse complement strand
TTAATTACAATTTTCAAGAAGAAACTCGTGGCCAAACTGTAATACACCCCTTTTTGTATAATTAAGACACAATTTAAAAATATTTTTGCTGTTGTAAAATTGAATCAGTAATTTAAAACAATATTCTAAATGTGTATTTTTAAGATAGCTAATTTTCCTTTCCAAGTAGAGGATTTTTGAATGCCAGTTATATGTTTCATTAAATAAAACTATCAAATATATTGTTTGATATTATTGACAGCGTCGTTTAATGAAGTGTTGCCAGGGTAGGCGTAGTTAGTTTAAACAGTACCTGTGTTATGTCCCTTAGTGTAACACTCATTGATGAGTTGTCAACGGAAATAAATTACCATGTAAAGTATGTTGAATAGATATTATGTGTGATTGGTCAAATGGGAACAGAGTGGGTGATAACATACATTCCCATGTTAGGTGTGTAGAGCAGAACTTATGTATGATTGGTCAAATGGGTACAGAGTGGGTGATAGCATACATTCCCATGTGAGGTGTGTAGAGCATAGCCTATGTATGATTGGTCAAATGGGAACAGAGTGGTGTGATAACATACATTCCCATGTGAGGTGTGTAGAGCAGAGCTTATGTATGATTGGTCAAATGGGAACAGAGTGGGTGATAGCATACATTCCCATGTGAGGTGTGTAGAGCAGAGCTTATGTATGATTGGTCAAATGGGAACAGAGGTGGTGATAACATACATTCCTATATGAGGTGTGTATAGCATAGCCTATGTATGATTGGTCAAATGGGAACAGAGTGGGTGATAACATACATTCCCATGTGAGGTGTGTAGAGCAGAGCTTATGTATGATTGGTCAAATGGGAACAGAGTGGGTGATAACATACATTCCCATGTGAGGTGTGTAGAGCAGAGCTTATGTATGATTGGTCAAATGGGTACAGAGTGGAGGTAAACATATCACAGTCACAGTTTTAACAAGCTTCGATTTCCTCAATGTTTCCCAAACTGTGGTACATGTACTCATTGAGGTAAGCACCTTACCATTGAATTGTAATAAAAAAATTAATAGTAAGTCTGATAGACTAATTAACGCATATTTTTATTTAATACCATGAATGTACTTTTATTTGATTTTCTTTACTTCAATCACGGCTTTGATTAGCTTACCACTAAACTTTAAATAAATCTGGAATAACCATTTATATTTTACAAGAGAGAAGGTATATATGTCCTTTTTTAGATTTTCATAACCCCTGGTAGAGAGAAAGTCTTGTGATCATCAAAAAATTTAACACAAGACTTTGATGGATGTCGACGTTTCATGGCCCGCTGAACTCTAAAAAAAGTTTTTTTTGTGGAGACGTCTGTCTTTTACTGTGACTAGAGCTGAAACTATTGTATCAATCAGGCTGAAACCTTGTATCTAGAGTTTTCATAACGTTCCTCAAAGGGCTTTTGGAATTATCCATATAACCCTTAAGGGCAAAAAAAAAATCGATTTTCTTAAAATCTGTTCTAACGATTTTAATTTAGAAACACTTCAATTTAGACTCCTTGGTAAGTGTGGAACTAAACTGCTTGGGAAAAGCGTCCAACGAGGCATACGCGTTTGACTATTTTACAGTGAGCTGCGTCTTCTCTCTAGATTTCAACGTAATAAGAAGAATTAACAAGAAGAGAAGGTAAATTGATATCGGGAGGATTGTAGCAGAGTCGAGTCGACACCAGATCGAAGAGAACAATAACATTGTAAGCCCCGCGGGTAAGACGTGACAAGTACAGGCACTGTCGTCAGACAAGAAACAACGCCTTCCTTTTTACCGTTGGTACAGTCACAGGGTCAATATAACAAGTTAACTTGCACTGTCGACAAACAAATAAGTTCAATTAATATCAAACCACTTCGGTGTTCGAACCTTTTAAGGCAGCACTCTCTCAATATACTGCACTGTCAATGACCGGGAGGAGGGAGGGGGGATTGGGAGTTTGAATCCTGGTTGGGTGCATTGTACGCCTCAGTCCATTCGTACACTGAACTGAGTCATCTCTAATATGTTTTTTTAATTGGAACTATTTAATGTGCACTTTCTTTACACAATTTATAAAGTTAATTAAATTTAAAACAGACGCAACAACCAGCCCCACCACTGTGAATAGGGAAATCCCAAATTCACCAATGATACATTTTTCCTCCAGGATGTGAATCAAACCTGGGTTCCTTAGTTCAGTTGTCAGACACGCTACTGACTGAGCTAGGGTGTCGCATAATCTATAGTAAAACTAAAATATGGCATCGAGTAAATCAGTATTTATTAACATTACTGGTTAATTAATAGCTCCAAGCCATTCACAAGTGAAGAGTCAGTCGATCTTACAGATCTGAGCAAGGTATCACGCTTACCCTAAACCCGAAAGACCGGGACGCTCAGAAGAGCTTAGCGACGGCCGTCTCCAGGCACCAGTCGCACGAGGACAGAGTGACGCAGGACTCTCTCTCATCGACGCCCATGTTCACCAATTTCCTCACCTTCTCTTGGAACTCTTCGTTCCTGTAGGGACCTCCGGCGTACAAGGCGGTCCAATAGCGGGCCGTCATGTCGAAACAGGAGGGGTTCATCCTGAACTGGCGGGCGACCACCGCGTCCTGTGAGGGGAGAGAACATGTGACACTTTCAGACACACACCTCCCTGTTGCCGTGGTCACACTACACCCCATATCATCTCTGAGGGAACACTATGGTTCCTATTGGGATGACAAGAGTTGTCATTCTCTTGTTTTAATGTGGTCAGTCTTCCCTTAAATGTATATACTATTTCTACAAGGTGTTCGAAAATTTATAGCCCAAATTGTACATATAGCTTGTTTAAACCAAAAGTAATACAAAATCCCTATACAGTTACTTCCGGAAAACTATGCTAATACCATTAAATTGTGTTCAAATTTTCGGCACACAGTACCGAGAGAGCAAAGCTGTTCAATCGTGCGTGTACAACAAGTTGCATAGGAGAGAGGCGCACGGCACTGCACATGTAATAATGATAAACTGTGTAGTGCCACACGCCTAACTCTTATGCAGCCTGTTGCACACTCATGCTTGAATAGCTATGTTTTCCCAGTGCTGTACGCCAAAACTTTGAACACAATTTAATGGTATTAGCATAGTTTTCCGGATGTAAATGTATAGGGATTTTGTATTACTTTTGGTACAAACTATATGTGCAGTTTGGGCTGTGAGTTTCCAAACATCCTGTATGTGTATATAGTACTCAACCCGAAGGTTGGTTGGCTCCTCAACAGTTCCACCATCAGCTGTAAAGCCTAGGTAGCACTGAAGAGGCGTACTAGGGGAATGAGTGAGGTAGTTTCTGGTTGTTTTCCTCACTGAGCCACATCACTACCAAGCAGCCAACTGACCCTACACTACCCTTCACTCCATCCATCACAGGGACTGGCTGTTTATATAATGTTATTACTAGTATCGTTCATACCTCTCTTCCAGTTTCATTTTTGTCAGAGCAATAAGTGAGGCTGAGTCAGATCAATGAACGTAACAACTTGCTATAGTTCAAATCGGAAAATATAGTGTATTGTAAACATTATATCTAACCAGAGATGAAGCTGGGTTCTTCCCTTAAATATAAGACAAGTTGTGCAACGCTGGTTCATCTAAGTTGCCAGTAACTCCTTCTTACCCCAGCACACCACCTTCCGACATAAACGAAAGCGAGGAGGTTTGGCAGCAGTTAACCGAGATAGAACGAAGATAAAGCTTTTCTCCATAAGACCTGAAGTTTCCTCAGAGGTGATGTAGGGTATAACATTCCAGGCTCGCAATATACTGATGCTTGATTTCCTGTGACTGGGAGACCGAGGTTCGAGTGTCTCGGCTGGGCGTCCACGTATAATTTATCACTGTGGTTTGTTCGTTTCATTCTCCGAGTGAAAAGGAGTTAATTTTCTCTAACAAAATCTCCCTCATAGTGGAATCTGAAGCTCTCACCCAATGTCCGCTTCTCACGACCACCTTTAGAGGGGGAGGAGGTAACGCAAGTTTAGGTACCTACGTATTTCTACAATTTTGATATCAAATTTTATTTGATCATAAATATATAAAACATTGCTTCGGTAGATACGTTTGGTATAATTTATTCACGTGGTAATCTCAACAGTTATTGAACATCTCTCATGGTATTGGTGTTGTTTGAACAGTACTTTCACCTGGGTGTTATCCGGCTCAAGATTGGCCAACAAGAGCTGTAAGGACAGCAGAACAATCACTCACCTGGGTGTTATTCGGCTCAGGATTGGCCAACAAGAGCTGTAAGGACAGCATAACGATCACTCACCTGGATACTATCCGGCTCAGGATTGGCCAACAAGAGCTGTAAGGACAGCATAACGATCACTTACCTGGGTACTTTCCGGCTCAGGATTGGCCAACAAGAGCCGTACGGACAGCATTACGATCACTCACCTGGATACTATCCGGCTCAGGATTGACCAACAAGAGCTGTAAGGACAGCATAACGATCACTCACCTGGGTGCTTTCTGGCTCAGGATTGGCCAACAAGAGCTGTACGGACCACATAATAATATCTCACCTGAGCGCTTTCCGGCTCAGGATTGGCCAACAGGAGTTGTATGGACAGCATAATAGTCTGTAGACACATGGAGGCCACCCATTCCTCCTGGAGCACATCCAGACAGATACTCCCTGTCGCCGAGGAGATATTAGGGTGCCACACTGGGGTCTTGAACTTAACCTGGGAACAAGTATCCCCTCACTTGAACTGTCTTCGTCCCAATACCACCAGCGTAACCGCTGTTAACATGTGAACCAGAGCTTCAAGAGGGATATACATTTATAACTTAGTGTGAGATGGAATAGAACGTATCATAAGGTCCTGTTTTTTTCTACAGTTTTTATAACAAAATACTTCCTAAGCCAGCTTTAATTAAATATTTCTTCCGTGGATACGTTTAGCTTAATTTTCTACATTTATTAATCTCAACCATTCGTGAATATCTGTCAGTATCATAGGGGCTTTTGACCAGGATTTCTTATGTTTATATGAAACGTGTCTGTTCAAATACCACGGTTGGTAAATACATAAGCGGCCTGATTGCAAGATGTTCATGATGTGGCAAAAATGGATGCGTCAACAAAGCTTAAACGGTCATGGCATAGTGTCGTTTGATCGTCAACTTTTTAAATCAAGGGAAAGGTTATAGTTCACTTTCCACGATGCCCGAGACAGATATACAATAACTGTTGAGAGTTCTCTGTGAATGCTTTAGGTCAAAGATCCTGTTTTTAAGACGGGTTTTTCAGTGTATTATCGTGGAGTGCTTCCATGGTAAGCAGAGTTGGTCTAAACTCTACCTGTGATATGTTCGCATTACTCAATAGAATACTTATTATTGGCCAGGTATCAACGAATATACATTCCATCGTGAGGTGTGTATATTCTATGTATAATTGGCCAAAAGGTGCCAGAGTGGGTGATAAAATGACACAGGTATGGTATTAACAAGCTCTGCTTAACCTGACAACACTCAACGATACGGGTATTTTTTCTAAACACAGTACAACATTTTATCAGAAGCCAGAACTGTAGAACATTATGTCATTTTACTATGTTGGTCACCAAATGGTCCAAGAAACTAAACTTGAACTGCATAGTCCAGATAGCTGAATCAAATTCAGTTGAATGAAATCTGTTTCGGTGGTCGAATGGTATAAGTTGTCACACTCACAATAGACTGGACTGCCCAAGATTAGGAGTTCGTGGCTGGAATCCCGATCGGGTGTACTGAGGGTGCTTCTTCATAAATAGTTATCCACTATATCTCCAAACAAAGGTGGGTACACTTCCTCTATATTTAACCTTCCTTATCTCTAACACGTTAGCGTAATTGGTACACATGCGCAGTACTCTAACACGTAGTAATACGTGGCGCTAAACAAAAAGTTGAGTGAAAATTGACAAACTGGACACGAGAATCGAACCGTGGATCTTTGAGCTTTGCGCGTCAATACACTACCGCTGAGACATCCTGGTTCGTCTCGTATTCAGGGTCACTCTTTATTAGTCGATTATATTGATCTTCATTTGGGTTTTTTCGTTTTCTACCCGCGATAATGCGGAAACATTTTATTTTAACTACGGTAGTCTCGTCATTCTTATCTTTACGCAAGGACGAAGCTGAGTGAAACAGAAGGTGAAGCGGAGTAGAAGGTGTGTTGATTTGCAGCAAAGTAGATAGCAAATCAACTTGTCTTTGACTCCTCTCTACCTTATGTTTCCTTCAGCCTCGTTACTTGCTTACGGTCCTAAGTCTTGAATCACCCCTATGTAAAATGTACAACACTTTGATTCATTCTGTTTACAACCCCGTGCCCCCGGCCCAAGACCTTGGGAGGGATGAAAGGGTAGGAGTCCGGTACGACGATGTCGAGCTCAAAGTCCCCCATGTCGTAGACCGTGTCAGGAGGTCCTCGGACCATCCCCTTCAGTCGACTGAAGTCGTCATTCCTGAGCTCGACGTGGATGTGACATTTGCGCAGATCTTCACACCTCGATAGGAGGTTCAGCTCCCTGAAGATCCTTTTCGCCGCCACTGAACTCATGCATGTCATGGAAGAGGAGAGGACGCTTTGAGAGCACGGCGTCTGCGCCCTCAATCCACCTGACGCGTGTCCTGATTCAGGGAATCCTGACGGTGAATTTGCGTTTTTAACTGTCGACTTTATCTAAAAAGTTTATTTGGAGCGATTTAGAAAGTAATATTTCTCTTGGAATCAGTTGCTAGCACACGACGACAATAGTATGTATCACTGTTGTATTGTAAAAAAAATATGCAAATAAAAAAAATTCATAACGTCAGCCTGTAAGCGAGCTATACCGACCGAGCGACCACCATAATTTGGTGAAATAGTATCAACATTTACAGATATAGGATGTCATGTGGTCAGCACAACGAACCCTCCTGCCGTTAATCTAAGTTTTCTAGAGCAGATCCACTACTTCTTTATTCAAGTAGCTCCTCAATTTACGCGTTCCGGTGACGCATGGTCTGAGGTGCTACTCTCGCAATATACTAGACTGCTGAGGACAGGGAGATTGTGGTTCGATCCCGGTTGGGTGTACTTTTCTAACCGGTTTCCCACTTTCTCTCTCCATACAAATGCAAGTACACTTTCTTTAAGTTCAGCCTTCTTCATCCCTAACCCATTAGCGTAATTAGTACAAAGCGGACAGCCCAAATGGGTAATAAGACGCGGGGCTAAAAATAAAATCTACATAATTTGTCCTCACGAGGCTGAGTTGACGCTGTTCTAGACCCACTGCTTCACAGAAAATCTGGAAGTGCTGGGGATCGAAACTGGAACCTCCGGATTTTTACCCAGGAACTAGACCACAAAGGCGGTCACGAATTTTAGTAAATTTAAGTCACAGACCTCTAAAATTTTGCTAAAGCAAAGTTCTCAAAAGTAAGAAATTGCCATTTTCATGACACATTTATCTAAAAAAAAATCTCAATCCTACTGTCTGTCAAAAATAAAATGTTTTTTCTTGAATACTAGTTTTTACTTTCTGATCCCGAAACCATTTTACTCATCAGGCTAAAACTTGAGTGAGATCTAAGGTTATTATAATGTTCCCCAGAGAAGATTTTGGAAATAGATATACAATCCTAAAATTAATGGTCGTGTACTTAAAGGTGAAAAGGAAAAGAAGAGAATTTTTTTTCAAAATGAACTCTAACGATTTTGATTAAAATTCGTATCCATCCGTTGTTTAACACCACAAACAAAGTGGTGCGTCCCATTTTCACGTGAAAACTACTTTGAGATTACTTTACATAGTCGTGAATTTCCAACGCAAGAAACAGCCTATCATTGCAAAGTTGTAGTACTGATAAAAATAAACAACATTTATTTGAAATAATATTTTTTTAAATCAATATTTTTCAGAATTATAGGCAAATATATTTTTTTAAATAGAACGTTGGAAAATCTCTAGTTGTAAATGCATAGAGCAAATAATATGTTTCTGTAACAGTATTTAATTTATTTAGCATAATTCAAGATTTTATATAAAAATATTTTGGTCAAACTAAATCCAATATTTCTCCGGAAGAAACATAAAGCTTAATTTTCTTCAGAAGGTGACCTCAACAGTTGTTTGATATCTGTGAAGAGTGTCCTAGAATTTAATGACAACATTTTCTCTTCATTAAAACGATTTTCATCTAATGCTGCTACGCTCATGACAAATGTTCAACAACGGTTGATATCACCATGGAGAGAAAATTAAACTCTTATGTCTCTACTGGAGTAATATTTTAATTGTGTTGGTCAAAAAATGTTTTGCCAACATAAATAAAATATTGCGTCCGCTACACTTTTACCATAAAGTTTTTCATTACATACAGATCTTGTTTAGTTTTCACTTGTAAAATGCACATTTGAGTCATTGTTGTGAGTTCATGGTGAGTTTTCATTCACATTTTTTAAGCTTTTAAATAAAAATTTGAAGTATTTTATAAAATGTCAACCCTTGTAGTCATGGGACCTTGACCTCAAAACCCGATGTTCGTGGGTTCAAACCCAACCGGTGTCGATGTATTTTTCTTAAGTGATAAAAGTCCATAGCACAACTTACTTCGAAAGTAAAGTAAAGCCGTTGGTCCCATGTGAATTGTGGCACATAAAAGAACTCTGGGAGATATTTGAAAATACCTTTCGCAGCAAAATTGGTTGTCCTTTTGCGCTCACTCATTTGAAAATTCTCTTGTGCTGGCATAATCAGTTGGCTTAGAAAGTGCACGTTAAATACCTCAAATGAATAAAGATTTTTAAATGTTTAGTGTCATTATATGATCATCTTGCAACCAATTATTACGTAATCAAAAACCGGGGCTGTGCTCCTGAGATAAAACATGTTCTGCATAACTTTGTGGTATGTGACCATCGATGGGCACTGATGAAGGCAGGGGAAAAAACAAACTTAAACCAAACCAAGAGGAGAACAAATACGAATGTGAGACAGAGATTGAGAGAAAGACAGTGTGGGTATTTTAACACTGGGAGATATAGATAGAGAGAGAGAGAATAAGGTACTCTGACACCTGGGCAACCTCGAGTCCACTTAGCGAAGGCGAGTTATGAGCGCTGTCAATGTGTCTGTCACGATAAAACCCTCCTTGCCTCGGGAAGGGGGGTACCATGAAGGAAGATAGGGGAGATGACAATGCAAACACTGATTATTGTTATCTGGACCATCATCAGCCATCCCCTTCTCTCCCCCCCCCACCAGTACCGTGCCCAATGAAAACTTTTTTGGGACATTGATGAGGTCGCCAAAGAGGTCATCGTCATCTTCTGCCCGAAGAATAAAGGAAGAGTCATGCGGTGCATACCTCAGCGTCACATATTTGGAAGAGGGTAGAAGTTAAAAAAAAAACCTCTCCGACCATGTGGACCAATCACAGACCGTCTATTATTGCAGGCGAGAGAGAGGAGGAAAAAGATGAATCCTCCACCTACTTGATCCATATTAGACAAGGCTTTGATTGTGTGGCGATAATCCTTCAATTTTTTTATTTTACTTCAGGACATTCCTATCTGTTGGTTCCTCTTTTTATTTTATTTTTTGAATGTTCCTCCTCAGCTCTTCCCACCCACGCTTCTGTCAGACGAACAAAGTGCGTTATAAAAATCACAGAGGGGCAAGGAGAGGGTGGTAGGTGTACAATAACACGACGGATAATGTATTCCGTTATTAAACTAATAATAAGCATGCGACCATCATACCATATCGTGTTTGGACGTATCAACGACGTCGGAGGGGGAAAGGTATCATTAATCGACTTGATATAACAAATTGATTTCAGTTTCCATTACGAATAATGAATGATACGTATGGCTTTTTATTTTTGTGTGTGTGGGTTTTTTTTTACTAAGGTATCTCAAATAAATATCTAAGCAGTGACTCGCCCAGAAATTTCCTTTGGAGGGGGACAAACGGACTCCCCCCCTCTTACTCCCCCCCTCGCCCCACAATCTCTTATTTCTGTATTTTGTTTTCATTTTGCAATCGAGAATTTTAGGGGCAATTAAAATCAAAATGTCGTTTCATGAGCCTATACGTAGCGACACGTTTTCAATGCTCTAAATATGGTTTTGCTTAGTCTGTTTTAAGCATTTATTCAACTATTGGTGCCATTTGGAACTGAAAGTGGGCAAATTCTCAGCTCGTCTGCTTCAACCCCACCTTCCCACTGGATGCACCATTGAATAAAGGAAAAGTACAGAAATATACTTTTTCTTTACACATATTAGCAATAGTATAGCTATAAGGTGAGTTTACGCGGTTGACCTGGTATCGATGTTAACGAAATGTTTATGACCAAGACGATATCACGCTTTCCTTGACCAGACTAAAGAGTGCGGTTACGAACAATGAGCTGAGAATTTTTGCGCCAATTTCCAAACAGCATCACCTACTATGTTGGATTCAAACGAGTATAGCTTCATAGTCAATGGATTTTAAGTTTTTGTAAGAAAGCAATTACTAGCTAGAAATACATGACAGTAAGTAGGTACTTAAAACCCGTTTAGTTATGGATAAAATAGTGTAATATATGATCTAGGCCTATTTAATATTACATACGTACTCCATGTTTTCTTAAGGTTATTTTTGGAAAGAGATGTTTAGCTTGACGTGTTGTGTAATTACTAGGACTAGTCAAAAGAAGCACAAATCTAAGTAAGGATAAAATTAAATAGTAGTTCATTGTACATCAATTTATAGTACATGTAGTAGGCTTACATAAATTCGTCTACCAGCTGTTAGATCTACTCCACCCCAACCACCATTTTTGATTAAGAAAAACGTCTCAAAATCGTTTTCGCACTCCACCTTGATCAGAACCACTTGGTCGTAAGCCCTCGACACCAAGATGTGACCAAGTCATTTGCGAAAACTCACATTTTTTTTTTATCATTGCTTTCACTACCCGCTCGGGCTGTAAAAATATGTACTAATTACGCTGATGTGCTAGGGATCAGGAAGGTTGAATTCAAAGGAAGTGTAGCCCCATTTGTATGGAGAGTGGAAAACCCCTTAGGGTAAAACAACCCTCAGTATACCCCACCAGGATTCTGATCTCGGTCTCTAGACTATCAGCAATTCAGTCTGTTGCAATAGTTACCAAGGGTAGACAACTCACGGCCCGTGAGCCGTATTCGGCCCGCAAGACATATTTAACCAGCCCGCTTTTTCTTAAATGTTATTAGGCTATATTACTCTACGGCCTGCAGTCATTTACACACACAATATATAAGAGTTTAATTTAAGTGTATACACAGTTTTGAATTATCAAGATACTTAAAACTATTAAACTATTTTACTAAAACTTTAAATATTTGAGTGTGAGAATTTTTATTTACTTAATTTAATAAATAGCGCTTTGATTATTTCGCTTACCCACATCTGGTAAAATATAAGTTTTTAAACAGCTAGTGTATACCTACATCGGTGGTCACGCGGATTAAACGTCAGGATATTCTGTTCTAGCTTACCGGTGTCGGGAAGGTCAGGGTTTGAATTCCAGCTGAATGTATAGAGAGGGCGGTTTTACCTAGATGGTTTCCCACATTCTCTTAGCTCAAATGTAGTTGCCTTTCTTCTAAATTATATCTTTATCATCCCTTACCTATTAGCGTTATTAAAATGTGCATAGCCCGGACGGGTAGTAAGACGCGCTACAAAAACGAAAGTATGAATTAAATTTCTCTAGTCTCTGGCCCGCAGCACGCCCTGACTTTGTAACTCTTTCCCTTCGAGTTTGTGAAACATTGGTCTAAGGCGTCACTCTTGAGTTGAACTACCCGCCTCGGTGGCGTAGTTGGCTAACGCGCTAGTCGTGTTGAGCTCGACTGCCGAGGACGGGGAGATCGAGGTTCGAATCTCGGTCGGGTGAACTGGGGGTGGTTTTTCCTAAATGGTTTTCCACTCTCCCTCCACGCAAATGCAGGTTCACTTCCTCTAAATTCAACCTTCCCAATTCCTAATTCATTAGCGTAATTAGTACTTAAGCGTATAACCCGAACGGGTAGTAAGACGCGGTGCTAAATAATAATAATAATAATAATAATAATAATAATAAATGAGTTGAACTGGTCTGCTGATGGCGGGGAGATCGGGGTTTGAATCTCAATCGGGTCTACTGAGGGTGGTTTTTCCTAAATGGTTTCCCACTCTCCTTCCAAGCAAATATGGATAGATTACTAAAATGCTTTCTTCCTCATCCCTACTCCATTAGACTAATTATAATATATGCGTATCATCCGAACAAGTAATAAGACGAGATGATAAATAAAATGTCTGATATGTTGTGTCGATATTTTTCCAACTCTGTGGCGTGAGGAGGGAGGTGGTTACTCAGGTCTACTCTTGACGACTCTCCACACACACGTCACATATCCTCGATACAGGGTAGTCTCCCTTCACACCCCTTACTAAGCCGTAGCAGGTCGTATGTGCTGAGTCATAACACTGAATTAATTATGTTGGACATGGCGGGGCTGGTTTTAATTAATTCCCAGCACGAGTCCAGTAGATCCCTCTCCCTCTTTACCTACAATCACCCCCATCCACCCCCGTCCCCAATCAAACTGCCCTCGACAACAACAACAACAACAACAACAAGCCAGCATTGTTTTCTCCTGGCATGCCCATCTTCTGTCAAACAGTTCAGGGCAAAATCGAGGTAAAGGGTCTTTACTTCGAGCACCGCCAGAGGAGAGGATCACCCTTGAGGTAGGTGTGTAAGGGACGCTAGTTGAGGGCAATATTTTTGTAGTATTAGTAGCAAAACCTTTTTTGGCCAAAATAAATAAAATATTGCTCCAGTAGAAACATGGAATTTGTCTTTCCATGGTGATGTCAACAGTTCCTGAATATCTGTCATGAGCATAGCGACATCAGATGACAATTTTTTTTTAAGGAAGAGAAAAAGCTGTCATTAAATTCCAGGACACCATTGATGGATATTCAACAACTGTTGATATAACCATGTGAAGAAAATTAAGCTTTGTGTTTCTATTGGAGCAATATTTGATTTATTTTGACTAAAACAATGTTTTGATATAAAAACTACAAAAAAACACTTACCTTTTCTCAAGTACCCTTCACACCAACCCTGATTATTCTGTTAATTGTTTATATAAAAATATATGTTTTATAAAATATATTTTTTATATAAAAATAAATGTTTTATAAAATATACGATCAAAGAATTGACACCTCTTTGATAAAATGTTTGTTGGTAAACTACATCATGCTTTCTTCATAGTTTGTACAATTTAATTTGTGTTAACGAAAATAGTATCCAATTATGTCAAAAATATTATAAATAGGCCATTAAAAATTTAATTGTTTGGTCGTCAAAGCTGTCCTTAGGCCTATCATAAGAAAAACACACCTTTGTGCTATGGACTAACTGTAGAGTTTGTGTTTTAATTATGGGACACATTACCTTTTAAAATGCATGTATGGGTGAATCTTTCATATTCCGCTATTTATTGTAAAATATATTATTCTATAAAAAACATGTTAGTGGACTGTCAAAGCTACATCATATTTATTTTATCAATGAACTTTTATAAGAGAAATGTGGTATTACAATAACACCTTCAAGGATACCTTCTACTTAAAGGGAAATATCCTCCCACTGCATAATTTATTTTGGTAATGGCAGTTCCTTAACCTTCAAAACCCCTAAAACAATCCTCAGTTATCTTAGGATGTTCTGTTGTGACCCTGTTTAAGACTGACTTTATGTGTTTGAGGAAGGCTGTGTCTATGTTTTTAACTATTTACTCGTAATTTACGTGAAACTCTTCGACATTTTACCGTTTATTTTATTAAAATAAATAGCTTAAAATGTTAGGTTTTGTATTAATTTATTAATTTGATTATAAGCCATATTTTGAAATAACAACTGTTTAAATAACGAGGGATTTCTGTGCCTCTATAATACGTCTCAGCGCTTCTATAGAGGTAACTTTTAAGTTCCGTTCAAAAGACAATAATAGTTAAATGACTATTATTGTTTGTTTTGATTAAAAAAATTCTCCAAAATTAATATTTGGAACTGGAGAGGCGGTCCAGTTCAGACTTGTAAAACTATTAACAGTTATATTGGATTAAGGCCACAAAAATGGAGTTATCCTATAAAAAAAATCTGGGCATTTTGAAGTTTAAGTTATGTGATGTCAAAGAAAGGCTGCATGTGATAGCACACATTAATGCTGACATTTCCAAATTTTAGTTCATGAAAAAAAACCCTGCTGTGTCCTACTACCCATGCAATCCATCAACATGAGGTCACAATAATGAGAGTAATACGAAAAAGGTAGAATATGAAAGGAGCTGTACCCGTATTTTCTTGAGAAGAGAAAGTGGACAAAAAAAACTATCACTCTCAACTGGGATTCGAAGCATGTTGGGTATACAATATTTTCGTATTGAAATAGCAACTTTTAGTCTCAGTTTTAAAGAGGTAAATCAAACACTTGTGTGTTGGATAATTGGAGTAAATTAAAACTAACTTATTTTAGAAAACCAGACAAGAAAGGTAGATCTTAAGAAGATGCAAGAACAATCACTTGAATAAAGATAGAGAGAGAGGAAAAAAGAAATTAAATTAACGTTTTAATGGTCGACCCCCTAGCTGGGGTATCATTCGAGAGCTAGAAAAGTTACTAAATCTACTTTCACTCAATCATACGTCAAGTCATGTGATCTGCAGCTACCACTTTTGCTGGTAAAATATATAATTTTTTTTTGTATTTTCTAAAACGCTCTTCCTAGGAAAAGTGGACTTTATCCGAGACCTTACGATTCGAACCAAGGTCCTCCCTAGTTGGTAAGGATGTTTTTAAGACCTTTACGCCACCCTTGCACGGCGTGTCACCTCAACAATAACCGCTGGAAATCGTGTCTGTTTATTGATTTGAAAAAGAGTTCAACTAGAACCGAGTTAGAAGAGTGTTTTTTTTTACAACCCCCCCTTTTCCTTTCTCTTCTCTCTTAATGAGAGGACAGCTTGTTATGTCCAGATGGAGATAACACATGCCTAGTAATTATTGCTCTCTCTCTCTCGCTCTGTATGTCTGTCTATCTGTAGTGATGACAATTGTATCTGAAGAATCGAGAGGAGGAACACTTTTTACCTGAAGACACCATCAACACTATTCAAACAACACGCTTGTTTTTGGTTGTTTTATTGCAGGTGGGGAAGGGTGGCTTGACCGCCACCTGAACAGTCGAAGAATTGAAGGCGGAGATACTCGAGAATCCTGTGTGAGAGAGAAAAAAAAACACGTGAGAGGATAGTATCCCAGTTTGAATGAGACCTGTCTTGATTTTGTTTAAAAGGATACTTACAAATTAGGGTTTGATAAATTACGATGGTAAAAAGGTAGCGATTTATGTTTCTAGACAAAACTATACTATAATATGTATTAAATATCATACCAGCCCTGACGTAATATCGGGAATGAGGGGGAGGGGGGATTAATAAACTCTCTTACCACAAAATATTGATACCGTATTTTAAAAAACCTTGTATCACCACACGTCTAACTATTTGTTCAGGTTATACGCATATATGATAATTACTTTAATGAGGTAGAGATGAGTAGGTACGATTTTTTTTTAGAAATCTACCTATATTTGCGTGGGAGGAAAGTGGGAAATAATTTAGAAAAAATCACCCTCAGTAGACCCGACCGGGATTACAACCCCGACCTCCCCACCATCAACAGGCTAGTCCAACATGAGAATGACGCCTTAAACCATTGGCCCATTCAAGCTGGTTTTTAATAAAACTGATTGTACTTTGAATAGCGGTCGGTCAGTTTTCTAAATTTTACCGGTTACTGTGTTGTTACACTATCTTATATAAAGGACTCCCTCAAGCAACATTTTGTACCCGAGCAAACTATCATTTTGTCCTTATGACCTTGAAAGGAAATCATACAGACAAAAATTCGTCGATATCCGTATCCTTTGTTTTTATTTATTATTGACATAATTGGATAGCCATTCAAGCTCCAAAAAAATATGATTTATACTGTGATGAAGGCCTAATAACCATTGACAAAAAATATGGTATTCGAATTTCTGTAAAAATTCGAGGTGAAAAAATTATAAAATATAATTAAACTTTTATTTCTAACCATTATTTGAGACAAGATGACCAAATTTCTTTGACTTGAGTTTAAGAAGATTTACAAAATTCGCAAATTCACTCAGTTTTTACTCAACTTAACTCATCATTGCAAATATTCGGCAGTTTGGTTTCAAAATTGAGGTAAGCAAGTGTGCCAACTGTTTATGGAATAATAGCCTTAACAGTGACAGAAGCTGTACTGAAAAATTAAAAGAAATTAATACAATATTGAGTATGTCTGAACAATTTACACAATTTTGAGTAAAAATTGTTATAGTTTTAGTTTTTTCAAGTAAGAATTGTCATGGGTATCACTGCATTCTACCAGGAATTTTTCTCTTAATTTAAAATATTTCTCATCAAATGCCGCGAAGCTCATGAAAGATATTCAGGAACTGCTGAGACTACGACGTGTAGAAGATTAAACTAAACGTATCTAATGAAGTAATATTATATTTATTTTGGCCAAAACTTATATTTTTTTACAATATAAAAATTGTTTAAACACGGACTAAACTCACATTTTCTTCCTCGTCACTTTAGGAGGATTCCAGACAAATTTACTTCCTTTGTGTGGTGATTGTTTTGTTTTACATTCATTCAATTTAAGTCAAGTAATTAGACCCCTGTAGTGGATTTTATTTTTACTACAACATTTTGTCTGTTCTAGGAAGTGACATGGCGTTATCTTTTGTTTGTCTTCTTTTTTTTTTTACCTACCAACGACTCACTCCTTTAGGCCACACAACGTGTGTCTCTAAATACTTGGTATGAACCTAATAACAATTTTAGAGAAATAATTGATTCGTTAAAGTCTGTTCTTATCTTCCTTCCCCTTCTTCTCAACCCCCCCTTACCTACCGAACCCGCTTTTCCTAACAACATCTTCAGGACTGTCTCGCGTTGTGTGAGGTGCCCGACGTATAATTTCACAGTCATTACCAGTCATTTGGGCACTGGGAAGCCCCAAAACGTTGGGTCACCCTGCAACCTACCCCCTTCACCCCCTTCTACCCTCCACAGCCAGTTTGTACAAGAGTTATTACCAATGTTTTCCAATAGCTGGGGTGAAATTAGCGGGTGCCTTGTGTGTGTGTGTGTGAGAGAGAGAGAGAGAGAAGAGAGTGGGCAGTGTGCAGAGAGAGGTAGCCCGCACCCCAGTCACGGGGACACTTATATTATATCCAAAGTCGAATTAAAAGCACATTAGCGGCACGACATAGGACATCGCTCATGGATTTCCAACGACGAGAAGCTCCCGAAAGGTGGAACGACTTCTATTTCTTTCTTTTCCCTCCCTTTGTTTGACGACAATTAAACTCTTTTTACCTTGCCATTATTTGGTGGCAAGTTAATAAACCAGGATATTTTGTATTTTTAGAGAAGACTGTCTTAGCTCCACGTTGTGTCCATTTAGGAGGTGTTGGGAAGGATGTGAATATTTTTTGTTACTTGTACCACGTCTTAATACCAGCTTGGCCCTCTTTGGGTCGTCGAACTATCTAAAGGTGTCACTCGCGTAATAAACTAGTGGACTGCTGAGGACGGGGAGATCGGGCTTTTTAATCCCGTTTTATCCCCCCTAAATGGTTTTCCACTTCCCCTCCGCGCTAATGTAGGTACACTTCCTCTAAATTCAACCATCCTCATCTAAAACACATTATCGTAATTAGTATGGATACGTATAACCTGAACGGGTAGTAAGACACGCTGCTAAAAAAATAAACAATATTCGAAGAAAATAATGTTGCTCAGTGTATAGTCCTCTAGATTCCCCCCCCACCCCCCCAAATATTATGATATCCAAATCGGTGTCTAGATAGTCCGTCCTATCCAGCCTTATGATAATGGAAACAAAAACAAAACATCTCAATAATTTTTTTTTAAGGAAATGTTGTTGTTAAGGCTCTCTCGCTTAGTTTTTTGAAGGCCCACAAATACTTGAATAGCATGAAAAATATTCCACAACGGCTACCTTTAATGACAAAGACTCAATTACTACTTTTGCGCAACGCTTTACAAAATATTACCTGTGTAATTACGGCAGGTATTAGACGAGCTTCGTTCACGTGTTTCAAATTATTGCCTGTGTTTAAATGTAGCGTAGGACGCTTTTTGGTGACATGCCACACTGGAAAAATGGTGAATATTTAAGTAGTTAAGTGCTAGTTCACTTTGTCCGTGGGTATTATTTACTGTACGTGGTAATATGTCATAATCTTTAATGTGTAAGTTACCTACATATTGTCGAATTGGAGGCCAGACGTTTTCTAGGCACAAACCGTATCTTATTAGGCATTAAAATGATGATGATGTGCAACAAATAATCAATAGATAGGCCTATGTTTAGAAAAAAGCCTGGTGGATAAAGTTTGATTAGATTTATCTGCCTGTTAGGCTAAGCTTATGAAGGTTTTTGCTTGCAAAATTTTAAACTAAAAGGAAAATAATGTTCGGATTATGCAATATTTTGAAATACCAGGGTACGGAATAACGTAATGTTATACTATAGTTTTGAAAATTGTCTACACAGAAAGACATACACAGAAAAGGTTCACTAAAAAATAACTAAAAATGAAGATATTTATTTAAAAGTCATAATAATTGCTAAATGAAATAACTACATCGTTGAAGAAAGATAATGGTAAAAAGGGCATTTCATTCCACCAAAGAGCATAGCAAACATCCCATTCCACCAAAGAGCATAGCCAACATCCCATTTCACCAAAGGGCATAGCAAACATCCCATTCCACCAAAGAGCATAGCAAACATCCCATTCCACCAAAGAACATAGCAAACATCCCATTCCACCAAAGAGCATAACAAACATCCCATTCCACCAAAGAGCATAGCAAACATCCCATTCCACCAAAGAGCATAACAAACATCCCATTCCACCAAAGAGCATAGCAAACTCCCCATTTCCCATAACTCGATGTATAAATATATTATTTATAGCTCTAAAACTATTTGTTTTTTAAAAATATATTTCAAATAAAAGAATTTTGTTTCTAATAGCCCTACAAATTTGTACTGATAAGCTATTTCTTATTTCAAAAAGTTTCAAAAATATTATTAAAATTTTAGACTTCGCTAATGTAATTTTTCCGGGGAAAAAATGGGAAGCTCCATTTTGTTTGTAATGTTAAACAGGGCCTAGACACGAGTTTTAATCAAAACGTTAATTGTCGTTATCAAGAAAATTGAGTTTTTTTTCTATTCACCCTTATATACACTACCTTTAATTTTAGGATAATATAGACAATTTAAAAAAATATGAGGAGCCTTATGAGAATCCTAGATACCAATTTTAAAGCCTGTGGTAAAATTATTTCTTTTTTAGCCCCGCATCTTACTACCCGTTCAGTTTATACTCCAATTTACTAACTACACTAATGCATTAGGGATTAGGAAGGTTTTAATTTAATGGAAGGGCACCCACATTCACGTGGAGGGAGAGTGGAAAACCATTTAGGGAAAACCATTTAGGGAAAACCACCCTCAGTGCACCCGACTGGGATTGAACTCCGATCTCCTCGTCCTCGGCAGTCCAGTCTAACATGAAAATAAAGCGTTAGACCACGCGGCCATCGGAGTGGGTATTAGTTAAATTGTTTCGGCTATAGGCTTAGATACAGACACAGATAGACAGACAGACAGACGTCATCATGAGGGCTCATGAAATGTAAAGATCCATCAAAATCCGAATTAATTTTGTTAACGATCACAATACTTTCTCTCTCTGAGGGGTCGTAAAATAGTTAGAAAAAAAGGGGTTGAGGTTATAAAAATAGAAGATGAGGTTACCAAAAATAATTAAATCAACGTTTGGGCCAACCTTATGACTAGCGATGACCACTGATCCTGGATATCGTAAATTTGCTTATATCATTGTAACGGGTAACTGTACACCCCCCC